>JASKDV010068259.1:0-15413 GCA_032466395.1 Aegires albopunctatus | reverse complement strand
TTGTTTGGTTTCGTCTACACGTATTTCAAAACATTCATCCTCATTCTTATCTTCATTTAGTGACATTCTGGCATCTAACATTTCTTTACTAAAGTCTGTTGTGTCAAAACGTGAGTAGAATTTGTTTAATTCATCTAAATCTAAATTTTCTTGATGCTACATTAATTAAATGTATTATTACTGTTGACTTATTGCACCCGATAAGCTAGAGCTATAGTTTTCCTGAACAGGAACCATTTGTTAATTTAGTTTATGATTATGTTTCCTGCATTGTGTTTAGATTCTACATACTATGTCATGTCATAAGGCCTCGATCATAGTGGCAAAACAAAGGCCGATTTATCCGGAATAAAATAGCTGTAATTTGCCTTAGCGTGCATGGATTTCACTCACACCAACTCATGTTGCTGTTATTGAATTTTATTTTGGTTAATTTAGCAGAAAAATATCTTGATTTCAGTAAATATCACTAAGTTACCCATATATCAGTCCACCGAATGCAATTGCATATTTTCTAGACCTGTCAGTCAATCTGTATGAGAGATCCGTAATTTAATTCATCCAAAGAAGCGCAATAATCTCCCTTTCGCTATGTTTTCTTAAAGATAGGATTAAATAAGTAAAAAAGAATTACAGTTGAACCCGGTCATACTGAAATCAGATACACTGAAATTCCAGTTAAATTAATTTTTTTTTTTTTTTAAATAATTTGTTCTATATAAATAGAACGGTTAATCTGAACTAAGCCAGCTTATACTGAAAGATTTGTTGCTGGTTGAGAACATAAATCGCAGAAATCCTCTGCCGAAAGTCAAAATGGACACCAGCCACAAAGGAAACAATACAAAAAAGAAAAAACATCAACAACAAAAAATGCTGTAACGCAGTGAATGGCAGTCCCAATCCACTTACAAAGTGGCTGATGCGGTGTTTCCTTTCCATTGACGTTAATATCAACCAAAATTACATTATAGCATACTAAAATACCTTTACACAGTGATGTTACGTCATTATCGGATATACTGAAATCCCAGTTATACTTTAATTTTTAGCAATATTTTTGAGTTTCAGAATAAGCGGGTTCGACTGTATTTGAAGACCGTAGGTTATAGTTTTCTACCAGTAAGAGGAAGTGTAAATAATATTGAGCTATGAGATTTCAAAACATAATCCAACCTGAGACATAGAGGGCAAATCAGTGATTGTATCTGTAGAATCTTTTTTCACGGATTCATGGGAAGAAACACTGCGGTGACTGGGTCCAGGCTGAATGTCCACTGATGAAACTCGATCTGGAACAGGTGTTGAGCATAGAACAACGTGGCCACCTGTTTGTTTCCCCCGCTGTTCGATATCTGCCCGAATTTCATCGGCAATATCTTGTGGTAACTCTTTCAAAATATCTGTATTCACCTAGGCAAGAAACAAATAAGGATTAACATTACAAAGAAGATTTATACAAAATTATACCAATACAATGATAAAGAACTGCTCTTTGAAAAGTATTGCTGTCGTCATTAATATCGATGAAGGGATGAATTTCCCCTGATTTCTTTCTCGTCCTTATTAGAATTTGATCAGTAGATTCAGAGTATGTGGCACTGTGACCGAACGGTTAAGTCATTGGACTCGCATGCGAAAGGTCACGTATTCAAATCTTATTGGAGACACCGTGTTTAACTTTTGGGCAAGGTTATTTACACGAATTGCCTACGTTTGCGTGGCCTATACTCTGACAGGGGTGAAAGGCGATGATGATGATGATGAAACAGTGACATAAACTGCCTTTTGGAAACAAAAAGCAGATCTAGAATATTGAAGAATCTGTAAATTCTAAGACACGATAAGTGTTTCTTTTTGTTCCTATTTATTAAAAAAATTACAATACCTGGGAAGGTGACAAAAGGAATGACACATCAGTCAGAGAATTCAAATCAACCTGCTGTGATAATGAAACATTACCATCTGTCTTGGCCAAGCCTAAAAGGGAGATAATTCAAAGAGATCTTCAGATTAAGTGACTGTTGACCGATACTCAAAATCGTTATACTAAAACCATTATATTTTGTATTTTCATGGGACCCTACCATGGTCCAACAGCCATTCAATATCTCCTTTACTAAACTATGACACTACAATGGGCATGCTATTTTTCTTACTTCTAGACCACAAATCCTTACAATTTAATCGTCTTTAAACCAGTCATGTGACATGACACCCAAAAAATTATGAAAAATAGTTGTACTTATTCCAATCAACAAAATGAATACACAAATGCAGAATTCCTTTCCTGTCGATTTCATTATCTTTTAGTGCCATGGGTGTTTTAACTTACTCAAATATGAATATATTTTCAATGGCAGGATAAAGCAGATAAAAATTGTTGAGTAAAAATTATGTTAACAGGCCTCCCTAGCTTGAAATTCAAAATCCTGTAATGCCTTCATAATTTTTTTGTAATTGACAGAAAAATCTGTAATGTGGCGGTTACTTCTCTAAAATTTAAAAGTGAATAAATAAAAGGCAGTCGTGTTAAAACGAAAGTCATCTGTAAGTGCTTATGAAACTTTCATTTTCTTCGTACAATGATCCATCCCTAATTTTTGGACAATTCTTTATTTACATGGAGATCTGAATGTCTAAACTTTGATGGAAACAAGTATAAAAGACTAGATCTAGATAAAATAGATACAAATATTGGTCTTGCAACCAAAATCTGTTGGATCTTAAAAATCTGTATTAGGCCGGTAATTTTTGTAATTCTGTAATTTGGTGTGTCCCAAACACGTTTTCTGTATTTCTGTAATGATTACAGATTTTCTGTAATACTAGGGAGGTCTGTGTTAAATCTATATCAATAACATAGCTGCCAACTTTTCAGAAACCAATATCGTACGTTCCGCGCTGTATTTCGCTAACACCCAATTTACGCAGAAGAAAACCCCCGCAACAATGAATGGAAACATCAACATTGGTAATATTATTGAAGTTGCCATACATTCATCATAGATGTTTTAAGCCGTTGATTTGGGGGAAGTGACTGAAGCTGAACTTTTCACCAAATTATGAACTTAATTAGATTTCCATTCATGTTCTTTTGAATTGGTCAAATCGTACTTAGTATGATTATATCCTACTGGTTGACAACGGTAATGTAAAAAGATTTACACCTTTTAATATGGAACAAAAACAAGTAAAAAAGGAGAACTTTAAATATCTAAATGTAATCTTTAGATCAGTGGTTCTCAACCACCACTGGTCCGTGAAAAAATTCCCCATCAGCAAATAATAATAGGTCAGGATATTAATCCTATAGTCATTATCATTTTTGCTGCCGTTCCGTAAAATTTTGTTTTCATTATTACAGGTCCGCCTGTGCAAAAGGTTGAAATCCACTAGTTTTTGATAATGCTTTACACAAACTGTTTACACTAGAGCAAATCGATATCTAGAAATCCAACAACTTACTTGCATCATCAACGTCAACTCCATAACGCTGAAATTCTGAGAGTTTATCAGGTTCTTTAACTCTTTCCACGGACATCGTTGATCTCTCCCTTCCTTCAGCCGACCCAGAGACTGAGCACAATCCGAGTCTGTTCGACGTTTTAGGCGTTGTGGGCAAATCTAATGGCGATTTACCAACAGCAGGAGCGGTGGAAATACTGGCAAATGATTTGGGTGGAGTTGTAGGCGCCTTGGGATTGTCTTTGCCTGCCACAGCAAAGTTGAGAATGCTCTGATGGCCGGTTGCTTGCTTGGTATGACTGTAGCCTTTGGAATTTTCTGGTTCAAGTTTAGTGATCTGAATGCCAATCTGGAAAAAAAGAAAACAAAAAATGTAAGCTTTGTCTTTTGGTTTCTATCCAGAGAAGACCAAAGAGGGCTCGAACTCGGAACCTCCGGGGTTACTGTGAAATGCCTCAATACTGTATCCACTCAGCCATCTAGTTTCCGTGGACTCTTGTGAAGAAAATGCATGCAAAGAGACTTCTCCCAAGGACTCAACGTAGGATCTAGCGCCAGCAGGAATCAATCTCACAACCTTTCAATTCAAAGCCAATCTCACTAACCAACTACTACATTATAAAAACGCGTGTTTTCCGACCAATGAGATGTCCTACTCCAGCCTAATCATAACCAACGAGATTGCTTTATTGTAACCAACCAATGAGAACATGTCTTGCGAGTCTTTACCTACCAATGAAATCGTTTTATCGCTGTATAAATGGCACTCAAGCACTGTTTACGATCAAAACAATGACAATACACGTACACATCAGAGAGTGAAAGCATATATCTAACTGGTAAACCCTTTGTCAACAGGAAAAATACACATTCTAACGTGGATGGGGCGTGTTTTATCACAGGCACTGGTCCGCGCATAGCATCGTTATATTATATTCACGGAAGTCTCACCACGCTCCCTTTTTTCCCCATTTTGAAAACCCCGGAATAACAACACCCCTTGATAACGACAATTTTCCGGTCCCCGGCGATGTTGTTATCCAGGGGTTGCACTGTATTTTCTATCACACACTACACACAGTGCTAAAACACTAAAAAAGAGAAGCCATGGACAAAACTATAAACAATAAAAACTTAAAAAGGATATGAAACATTTTCTGGCTTAAAACCATCACAAATAAGGAACTAACCAAGAAAGCATGGCCAACCTTATAATGAGAAAGAGATGGGAGATGGATAGGTCATGTAGCACGGAAAGAACGGGAAAACATTACTCGCACAGCCCTTCATTGGACACCAGAGGGAAGAAGTAAGCGAGGACGACCCAAAACCATCTGTCATCGAACGGTTGAAAAAGAGCTTAAGACCCTCCAACTAACCTGGGGAAATATATAGTAGATGACAAAGAACAAACAGGAGTGGCGTTCCTTTGTTGCTGTCCTAAATGCCAGGAAGCATAACGGGCATGAGACTAAGACTGTTAGTTATTTGAAGTTTAAGGACTCAGTCAACCACTGAGATGGAGAAAATAACTTATAAAAAGAAAACCATCATATAGTTTATAAGGAATGAGACACTTAACGCTGGGAAAAAATAAGAAATAACAAAATTGCACATATATATAAGTTTAATGAAATACAACGAACTTACCCCTCTAACGTCAGAAGCAGACACATTGTGAGATTTGTACATCGCAACCACTTCTCTCCCAATAAGACCCCCGTCATTGGTAGCAATGGGGAGGTTTGTGGACTTACTGAAAGTGTTACAGATACCATGACCTGTAAAAGAAAATAATAATAATGAGTTTCATAAATTGGTAAACACAACCAGAAATGAGATGCAATTTACTAATTAGACATGCATGACTTATGCCTTACTTCAAACCTTACCCATGGCTACTAAGACTAGAAATGACATACTAAGGGCCAGGTGCATTTGCATGATAATCCATTTAAAAATCAATCCTTACCCATAAATTTAGCTGATTCTTGAGGGGCATCGGGTCGTCTTACCATTAATTTCAGGGTAATGGTATGTCCTTTGACCTTAAGTTTGGCTAGCCGCTGTTGTACCTCTGATGATAATTCCTGTAAAAATGTAACAGCTTCGGGCTCCTGAAATAAATATATGAATAAAAAATTACAAACAGCTTCGTAAGTGAGATATTTAATTGAGCTTCTGAGGTAAATCATTCGAGGTGGATAAAAAGGAGGGGGGGTTAAAGGGAGTTTGCATATGGGACTTGAGGAATAATTAATAGCGTACTTAATATCATTAAATATTTATGGACATTAAAAGTAAAGATCCCAGACTCAATATTGAGCATAGAGGAAATCAGGAGTAGACTTCCTATTTTGTGAGGCATACAGCATTGTGTGGTAGTTTTCCATTGCATATTGTACACAATAATAATAATAATAATAATAATAATAATAATAATAATAATAATAATAATAATAATAATAATAATAATAATAATAAAACACACTTAAGAGTGCCTTCCATGCACAGAGCATCTGCTTTGTTGAACACAAATATAACAATGGTAACATTCATTTAGGCTAAAAATAACTCCGGAAATGTCATTAAAAAAAATTAAGAAAAGATACATTAATGATTATGTAAATTGTATACACATGTATGCCTATACACTCATACGTTTGTTCACACACACACACAAACAGGAGTAATTGTATTACAATTTCATATTACAACATGGATCAATTTACATTAATATCATCTTACAATAATATTCAGATATTAGATACACAAAAACATCTCTGTCGGGTAATGTTGCAATTAGTAAATCAAATGTAAAAATATACAATCTAGTCTCTCTAATCCGGACTTCTGTAATCCGAACAATTTTCTGGGAACGGATTTTGTTTTTATCAATTCTTAGTATTCCCTAACCTGGAAAATTTTGTAATCCGAACAAATTGCCAAGAACGAAGGTGTTCGGATAAGAGAGACCACCAGACTGTATAATCATGTCCTTTTTTTTTTTAGCTTAATTTAGGGAGGAGGAGTTTAACTACCTTAGTAAATCGAATTCCGTAATTGACATCAGCAGACACGGACTTTCTCTGTTTATCCCCTTTCACCTCTCGCTCATCCCGACCTAAGGAAAAAAGATGCAAGGATTCTCCTGTCTTAGGTCCGAATTCCGTCCGAAGTTGTCTTTCCGGAATTCCTTGAAGATCTCCACATGTTTTCACGCCAAGCTTGGAAAGTTTACGGGTCATTGAATAACCAACGCCTGAGGACAGAAAACAAAACAAAAAAAAGCATAACTTTTATATAAAGAACTCGACTTGTCCTCGTAGAAAGATCTATTCTTTTGTTGCAGATATTATCAGCTCTCTCTCTCTCTCTTTGATTTTTTCTTATTTTTGTTGAACGAAGTTAAAAACAACCAAAATTTTATAATCTCCCAATGATTGAGTTCTCAGCTAGCGTAAAACACGAATCTCACCTGGTAAATTAGAAACATCTTCGTCCTTAATGAAATGTTTTGCTTCACAGCCCAAAACCTGACACTGTCCATTTGGTTTGGCTTTGCGAGTTGCCATTCTGGCCAATAGAATGTTGGGACCTGGAGGGTAAAAAAAACAACTGCTAAAGTATATTTACCAACGCACAGCTGCCAACTTTTCAGAAATCAAAATCATATTTTCTGCGCAGCCTTACGCCAACACCCATTTTCCCATGAAGAAATAGAGCCTGCAGCAATGAATCGAAATATCATCTTTGCTAACATTGAAGTTGCCTTTTCATCATAGCCATTTCAAGCCTAATTAATGAAGAGGAAGTAAATGAAGTAGAATTTTTCACCCAAGATTAAATTATTAAGATCTTCAATTGTGTTTCTTGGATTGATCAAATCGTACTTGGTATGATTTTACCCTACTGGTTAAACGAAATGAGGACAATCCTACAAACACAACTAGAGACAATTTTAACAAAATAACAGGAAATGCTTCATAACTGTCAAAGTACATCAATTCGCTAAAAATATGTTTTAAAAAGGCACAATAAAAATAAAAACCATGGCAAACTAGAGAAGCGTGATCATTTTTCAATGACTAGAAACAGAAAAACTGGGAGAGGTGTGGCCTTCAAGTTATAGCTAGCGATATGAAGTAGAAAAACATCATCTTAAAACCTAATATCTTTGTCATAAAGCAAAATGTAATTAATTTTTTTTCCAGATTCTAAATAATCATTAAAAGATAATTATACCTCAGATTTTATATTTATAACAAATTATATTCGTTATACACCTCTCACTCCATTCTATCTTTTAACCTTTAAGCTGATGTAAAGCTAAACAAGAATTTCCTTTTAAAAGAAGTAAAGTTTATTTAATTTCATTTCATCTCTAAATCAAGCTAAAAAGTCGTGGATATTGACCTAGAGCTGAGTGAGTGTAACCAAACTTACAAATTTCAGTAGCAATCAAACCATTTCAAAATAGTATTTGCACATGGTATTGTTTCTTTAAATCCAATCCATAATATAACCCTTTCATATCCAAGCTGCCCAAAACCACCTGAGTTGACATTGCAGATATGGGATTTTGGCTCTAATTTTGTGTGTGGACATAATGGAAATGACATAGCTTGAAATTTATGGACTTCTTTAAATCTCGGTTCTTTAATTGTCCTCATGAGCTGAGACTGAGACTAATGAACCAATTATGACTTTTAAAAAACAAATTGTGTAGTTACATGTTTCTCTGCATTTGCTTATAATAGTGGTTTATCTGCACAACAAGTTTAATTGACATAAAAGTAGCCACTGAAAGAGTTAAATAACATTGTCAGCCAAAAGCCAAGTTTACCAATGCCAGTTGAAGCTGCACACCCCGTCTTTTCCATGATCTCAGACCGCAGGAGGGAGGCAAACTCCAGGGCTGTGGCACCGGTGTTTGATAGAAGATCTGTACAATCAACTAGCATCTCATCACAGCTGACAGCCTCTATGTCATGAGTGTAACTGTACATATGGGGTTGATAAAAGATAATATATTGTAACCGATCTTGTGTGGGTTATTTTTCTGGTCAAGAGGAAAATATTAAGCGGTTAAGAAAATATGCAACGTAAAATTATTTCAAGATAAAAAAATAAAAATTTATTTCTTATTCAACTTATTCATTCCAGAAGGGAAATTTGTCTTTTGGCATTTACCGTCACCGATCGTCGGCCGTACGAACAGCGCCGCAAACGTAGACAATTCGTGATAATAACTTTGCCCAAGAGTTAAACACAGTGTCTCCAGAGAGATTACAAAGATTGGGATCTTGAGATTTACAAACCTTCAATAAGATACAAAGTCACATTGAATCAAGCTATGTGAATAATGGTCACTTCTCACTTTAAGTGAAAGCATAAACTTTTGACTTATTTCCTGAAAACACCCTAGTAGTCTCATAAAATGACTTTCAATATCAAATAGACTTGAAATATCTCAGAGGCAAATGGTGTCCCATTTTAACCAAGACGGTATAAGATTGAAACAAAAGTTTTTATCACCTTGCAACAGTATCATACAGGATGCGTGAGATGCGATTGTACTCATCAAAGTCGTATGGAATTGTTTGAAGATCTGGGCAGAGGGACCTGGCTCGGCCCATAAACATGCCATTTTTTACACCACTCTGAAAATGTCCAAGGAATATATATTATGTGAAATTTGTTCTTTGAACTATTATATCTGGATACTTTCTAATGAGGGAGAGAGGAATCATCATTTAGGGTATTGACTTCAAAATCATTGCATATAAAGCAAAGAAATATTTATATGTTTTTCTTTAAAACATACAACTAATATATTATCTTAATGAAATTCCAGGAAAGAATAAACCTATTCCCAGATTTAAAGAAGTCCATAAATTTCGAGCCATCTCATTTCCATATATACCAACAACAAAAAAACATATATGGCACAGTGGCAGAACGGCTAAGCCGTTGAACTCGCATGCAAAAGGTCGCGGGTCGAATCTCTGTGGAGACACCGTGTTTAACTCTTGGGCAAGCTTATTTACACAAATTGTCTACGTTTGCTGCGCTGTTCTTACGGCTGATGCTCGGTGACGGTAAATACCAAAAGACAAATTTCCCTTCTGGAATGAATAAAGTGGAATTTTAATTTCTAATTTTATTTTTAATGAAATTTAAAATTAGAATGTTACGGGCGAAAAACTAATTACATGTATAACTCTTCAGAAAATGTTCTCAAAATATTTAAATTAAAACTAGCTGAATCAAAAACCTAAGAGCCTGACAGACATAAGACAATACAGATGGGAGAATTTAATCAAAAGCTCTCGCTCAACCCTTAGTTACCTTCTCCGATGTGCACGGGGAGACTGGGAATGGGTTTATTCTTTCCTCTCAGTTGAGGACCCCAGAACCCACACAGGATTCAGAAAAGACCTTTAGTAATCTAAATCAAGTTCAAAAATATGATAAATTAAAAACTTAATTCATTAGTGGCTATACAACTCTTTCCTACCTGTCTGGCTTCATAACTGCAAGACGCTATTTCTGCCATTGATTGAAATGTTTGTGTCCCCGTTGAGCCTACGGGCATCAGGTGATCGTATTCCGCCTTTGGCGAAGCAATTGCCTTTGAGCCCGCCTGAGTTTTGAGCTTGCCATCTCTTTTCTTTTGCCACTCTGCCTTTTCCCAAGCTGCATCTGACTCTGCGTTTGGTTTTGACCCTTGGCCTCGACAATGAGTCACAGCAACTGGCTTACCTAACGTGTCAATTTAAAAAAAAAAAAAAGTAATTAAACGAGGAAAAATGTTTGTGAGAGGGATTGACATGAAATAAATTTCTCTCTTAAATTGTTTTTGTCATTGTTACGGACAATGTAGATCGGAGGTAAGCAACCTACGCCAAGCAATTCCTGTGGCATTTTATTATTGTGTGCTATAATATAAATGATCAGCTGGGCTTGGACAGATGCCACCATAACACTACGTACACAATAATTGTTATTCCATGTCAGCCCATATGACCCTATGGCCGCCACTCACTACACAGTTCCCTACTGTTCAGTTACTGCGCAGTTCCATAGATGATCTGAGAACAGCTCACAGATTCATTGAGATTCCATTCAGAGCTAGACCAGCTAGCACAAACTCATTTGAAACCATGTTGATCTTCGGTGGTTTGTGTCGTGTGTGGGCTCAAAAAATATAAACAGAAGCAATACTGTGCAGTAACTGCGCAGGGCCGATCTGCAACTTTAACTGCTAGTGGGTGGTGGCCATTAATCTCCTTTCCCGTTGATGTGGTCTCTTTCTTCATTTTCTGTCTCCTTTAGTAAGTTAGCTACTCCTTATTATGCCCCTTTAATTCCATATTTATCCCCCTTTTCAAAAGTCATTTAACTCTTATCTCAGATGTTTGAGTCATGATATCATGTTTTTAACAGAAAAACAAGAAAAAATAGAAAAACTCATACGCAAATATAGAAATAGATGAAAACCTCATGTCATACCTCTCAAATCAGGTCTTGCCAGGAGTCCAACAGACACAAAAAAGCAATCCATGTCCACATGCATGATAGTCCTCTCCTGAGGGCTATGTCTTGCAGTCTCTAATGTATCTTCCATGCCTAAACGACTCACGTTATCAACATGAGACTGACGCAGTCGCTCTCTTCCAGGAAAATTACCAGCATCGTTCTTTTGAATCTCTGCAACGTAAGCTTTGAATTCCGCCCCCCAAGCAGATAAATGATGAAGTCTAGAATTTGAGTAAAATTCAGATAGAAAACGTCTATCGCCTGCTTTGGCCATCGAGTGGGAAGAAGAAGAAGGAAGCAAATTCTTTTGAGGAGATGATAGGGTTGAAGTCTTTGGTAAATCACCGCCTTTCAAGATTTGAAGGGACTGAACAGTTGAATGAGATCGATTATGTGATTCAGAGGTATCTCTTTGATCTTTTTCTTCGCTGCCTAAAACAGTTGAACCATCTTGCTTGCTACACTCAAAAGCATCATGATCAATGTTTTTGGATGACTCCGAGAAAGCACCATTCTTTTCATCCTTAGATATTGTACTTTTTCCACTGATGGCATCTTGAAAATGAGTTGAATCTTCTGTAGAACCAATTATTTGGGAAGGAAAAGTCTTAACATTTAACTTTCTTGGAGAATCGAGCTCCTCTTCTGAATCATAAACAATATCACCTTCCTCGTCCGAACTTTGGCAATCCATGAAAACACCCTCCTTCACATCTTCATTTACTATTTCTGAAACATTATTTTGACGAGATTGTTGCAGTCTGGGACCATTAGGTGATTCAGAGGGAAAGTTTCCTTTAGACTGATTATCTTCTTGGCAAAGAACCGAGTCACCTTTATCCACACTGCCTTCTCCTTTTAATTTCAATGGTGCCTTGTCTTTCAAGTGAGTAAATGGTAGCTCATCAGCGTGAATAGAAGACGTGGAAGAACTCTTTGTTAATGAAGATGACTGATGGAATTTCAAACCAGTTTGAAGACTGGACTGATTACCATAGAGGAGGTAACCAGTATGAGGGAGACGTTTTCCAGCTGTGACGCTGAAAATAAAACAATAAAATATAATCACTTAAAAATCAATCCAATGTTAATCTGCCAGCTAATGTATAATATGTTTGACAGTGACCATATCTCAGCATTGATAATTGGCTGTTTCAAGTCTAGTTAATGGAGAGGAAGTAGTTGAAGCAGAATTTGTCAACCAAGATGAAAATAAAAAGATTATCAATCATGTTTTTTTTTTTGATTGGTCAAATCATACTTAGTATGATTTTATCCTACTCGTTGGCAGCCATGCTGTGATATATAAAATAGTAAGGTCCTACCTATCAGTTATCCATTCTGGTCTAACAACTGGCATTGTCTTTGCCTGGTGTAATTTGCTGTTGGGGAGGTTAGTGGCCACAATGTGAGTCACACGGGTTTTGGATAAATACATTTCAAACTTCCCACCATGTTTTTGCATGATGCGACGCAATTCATCGGATGATGGCTCTGTTAAAAGGGGGAGATTTTTACAACCAATTACAAGTTTGAAAACAGGCAAACACAAATCAACTGAGCCATTGACAGAAACGTGGAAATTAACAACACTCATAATAATTAACTTATATGATTATTCCATATTATATGACTATTTAACCCCTTTAGTGCCAGCAGTAATTCATCCCCTGTGCCAGACATAAATGGTGACTATTTAGTGTTTTGCACTAAAATGATAATTACATCCTTTACAAAAAGAGATAAAATATAAACACACATTGGAATACAGAGGCTACAAGAAGACTTACTTAAAACATAAGAGGACAAGATACAACTTATAGAAAAAAAAAAGCCGCGTGAAATAGGCTTAGAACTGTTCCGGGCACTTGGCAACATGAGCAGGCCTAAAACTGTTCCGGGTATGGCATCACTAATAATGAATTTTTAAAGGAAAGGAATCTGAAAGGTCATTTTTAATGGATCATTTTAAAAACAACAATTATTTCATTTTCCGGTTTTTTTTTAAACTTTAGCGTAGATGGTAACAAAGTTCCATTAAAAATTCTTACTGGTATAGCCGTTGACATAGATGCGTACACCATCAAAGATTTTTGATTCACTCCCTTCTTTATCAATGTCGAACTGCTCATCAAGTTTATGTTTCTTTGCAGCCATATAATTTCCCTGAAAATGAAAGTTATGTTACAGCATTCTTCAATTTATTCATTAAAATAAAGCCTGAAATAAAAATGCAGGGATGAAGATTAAGGGCTGCCCGACTGCCCAGGACATGTAACATGATCTGTCGGGCAAAGCAAGATGACTGCTTAGCCTGCCTGACTGGGCACGTCAACGTGATGTATTTTTAGTTAGCGTAATTACGTCCAGAAATTGAAACAAAGGGTTCAATGCCGAAATACATTGGATTAAATATCCAACATCCAATACTATTGAATCGTGTCTATATTGTTTTTGTCATATTTCAGCACTGTTTGTGGCCTTTTCTTTACTTCATGTTATTGTCATGTCAAAATGGGCAAGTTCATTTAGTAGCAGCGTAGTGTAGAGTTGACCACTGCTTGTTTTGTTTGGGTTTAAATCTACTTCTAAGTCATGCATAAAGAGGTTTTTAACTATCACTGATTGAATAACAGTAACAGCATCCAAATTATAACTGTATTAGAAAATGGCAATTTCCTCAAAATCGTCACAATGGCCTCAAAAATACATATATGTGTCGATACCTGGGAGCAACAATTCGACAAGCACTCTTTTACAACTTGGAGTTTGACAATTTGATGTGTATTAAGAATAACAGACTTTTAGAATTGCAAAAGCCATCTAAACCCATTATTTTCAAACCTCATGTTTTGATCATTTGAGAGTTTGATGTGATTCTACTTGGTACAGTGCAGCCCACTTATAACGACATCTTCTCTATAGCAACGGTATCTTTCCGTAACATTTAATTTCAAATGCATTTATTTTATTTTCGTCATATTTTGTTATAGTCCATGATTAATTATAATAAAAATATATAAAAGCTGAGCTAAAAATATGATTCAAATGAAAGACTAGATTTTCTAATTTTTGAGTTTAAAAAAAAAATAATAATAAAATAACGAATGGGTTCTAATAAAAAAAGAACTATGTCAAAACAGATATATAAAAAATCAAAGCATCTTACAATGCCACCCCAACCATCATCATCAATTCCTCGGCTTCGTTTAGTATTGCTGCAGCCAGAGCTCTTGCTGATTTTCTTACTTGACTCGGCAGCTCTTGATGATGTGGATCTCGATGATGATGCCATTTTTAATCGTAGATCTGCAGGGAAACAAAGACATTCTATATTAGGCCTCTATATATATATATATATGTACATATCTCATTTAATCGTGTATAGATCTAGATCTAACATGTAACCTCCCATCTCTATCAGTATCATCTAGTCCCCATTTAAATACCCTTCATGATGGAACTATTTTTGAAGCCAGGACGTTGCCCATTATTGCTAGCCTAGATTTGTGGCGTATCAGGTGTAGTGCATGCATCTTGGCACACCATCCATAAGTATCAGATAAAAATCATCCATCACCAAGGCCAAGGGGTTTTAAAAGACAGTGATAATAATAATCTCTACACCACTACAAAACCCCAATATAATGCTATTACATCAAGTCCGAGATTGAGTCAAAGTTATGGAATTTTGTAAAACCTCACCCAGATCCACTCACACAGAGATAGAGATTTAATCTAGATCTAGAAGATTCTAGACATCTAATATGACAGTGTATTAATAGAATTTCTTTGATTCTAAATCATCGATGGCATGGCTCCCAAGAATTAGAATCTCGAATTTAGATTCAATATCATTATCTAGAATCTAGATCTAGATTCTAGATCTAGATATATAGATCTAAATCTAGATATCTAGAATCTAGATCTAGATCTAGATCTAGAATCTAGATCTAGATATATCTGTAGATATAAAAACAAAACCAACTGGTTGACTTGTAATTAACATTTGTTGAACCAATAACAGAGAAACATTACCAGATCAGATTTACTGACCATAGATCTAGATCTAAATCTAATCTAGTTTAGTTGAGACCGCCTTGTCATAGATCTAGATCTAGATCTAGTTTAAGTTCAAAAGATGCAAACTTCACAAGAAATCATTTACGAACAGTGAACAGTGTTTATTTTGAACACAGAACACAAATGAAAATCGAACATAGAAAATAATCGAGTCTGACTACACTACCGATTATCGAGATGCTCAAGCTAAATTCGAACTCAAACTTTTCACGAACCTTAATATTAATAATAATAATAATACATGTAATAATAATAATAATAATAATAATAATAAGAAGAAGAAGAAGAAGAAGAAGAAGAAGAAGAAGAAGAAGAAGAAG
>JASKDV010068148.1:0-15414 GCA_032466395.1 Aegires albopunctatus | reverse complement strand
CAATAAATGATAATATGAAGTAGTAAAGTAGACACATATTCAATAATTAATTATTACAAATGATATGTATATTTATATAACATATATCATTGACGCTGACAATGACACAGTGACTGAAATTATTAATTAATGAATTTGTCAAATGAAACAAGGAAGAAAAATGAAATAATGAAAAACTGAAATTTTTGTTCAAGAACAATAATATATTGTTAATAATACTTTCTTTCAATGAGGTACGCCTCATTCTTATCAACTCTCCTGCCTTGGATTATAATCTCTCTGATGGAACTGATGTGGCAGGCACACCCATGAATTGTTTTGCCAATAAAAGGAGTTTAGGGAAAATAGGCTCTCCGATCTACCACCATAGTAGAGGGTCTTCATTCCGTGGTATAATAGATTCTAATAATAATGATAACAATAGGCCCTAATTATTATAACAATGAATCGAAATGAAATAAACTTTGGAGACCTAAAGATGAACTGAGAGGTCAAGTCAAACGGTGTGGCGGGCGGCGGATGTGAATAGAAAATTGGAAAGAAAGTGCGAACATGATGAAGATTTTAAATTTGGGTGACAGTTATTATATATAGATCTAGATCTAGTCCCATACTTATTATAGATAGACAAGCAGTTCAATTCTTGATATTCTTTCTCGCGGGCTTTTCTTGTTTTGAATCACTTTGTCTTAGCTAGCCTTAGCCACTTCCGCTGTTGGACATGCGGGTCACTTGGAGTTGGAGTATCGATAATAATGAAAACAGGGGTTGGCAAACTGCGGCTCGCGGCCCATCAAAGCATGCTTTTCAAAGCCGCTTCAGACAGCTACATAGATCTAGTCCTTACATATATATTTTTCACAATCGCTTTAATTTTTACAATGGTGTCCCAACTATGAAATAAAAAAGTTTTGGAATGCCACTAGACATGAAGCACGTGCAGCCCAGTAAGAAAAAATTTTCAATGGGGCCCTCCATAGAAAAGTTTTGCCTGCCCCTGATAGAGATTCAATTAGATTCTAGATCTAAGCCCTTGTCCGGTAGTGTTGTAAAATGAAAGATAGATCTAGATTTCTAGGACTAAAAAAACAATTGCTGAGGGGAAGGATTAGATTTAATGATGGATAAAGAAACCCTGCTATATCTAGATCTAGAGATTAGATTTACATGTGACTCAAATTAAATAGGACCGTGTCTAATGCATTGTCACAGTCACATGCATTAGTCATTTATAAATTAAATGGGAACTTCTCGATTATTGATTTCAAAGGCTGCCGTGAGGGACCATTGTATGTCTTTGGACTTGGGATTTACAATATTTTGACTGAGTTGAGATTGAGTTCTAGCTTAGGCCTAGATCTAAATATCTAGATCTAGATCTGTTGAACTGTTCATTTTACTTAGGATAGATTTTCAGGCAAAAAGACTGGAGCGGAGATAGATTCTAGATCAAGAATCTAGATCTTGGTTTTGGTGTAGATCTAGGATCAATTCCAGATTTGCTAATATTAGATTAGATCTAGATCTAGAGAGGCTGAGGTACGGTGGGCAAAACTTTCTCATCTGAGATTCCAACAATGTGAATCCTCAGCCTCTCTCCATAGCGGTCACCAGTCTATAACTCTGCTCTGTGATCTTAAGTGACCATTATGGACAGGTTTGACTGTACATTAGTATTGAAAGTAGCATTGATGTTATTGACCTTTTATTATAAGGACTAGAAGACAGTCCCTACAGAACCAGCTTATCCACCGTCCAGATGTTCTATATCAAAGATTTAAGTGCCGTTAATTCCAGCTACGTGATTGGATTATCCGTATCTTATTAGTATTGCTATCCAAAAGTTTCAGTGCCCAAACCCATATCTGTAAATTTCAACTGGGACAGATTCGAATGGCTGGCCTTTGAAAGGGGTTAAGTAACATCTTAACTCTTCACTGAAACTTGTTTCCTTTTATAAGAGCTAATTTTAGGAGTTAAAGCCATACTGTGTTTTAAACATTATCAAGTATATTAGATGATGAGAAGAGTAAGTGAATATATGTGTTTCTGTCTTAGACAGAAAGACATTCTAGACAGAAAGACATTCTTGTTTACAAGACAGACAGAAAGACATTCTTGTTCACAAGACGGACAGAAAGACAATCTTGTTCACAAGACGGACAGAAAGACATTCTTGTTCACAAGACAGACAGAAAGACATTCTTGTTCACAAGACGGACAGAAAGACATTCTTGATCACAAGACGGACAGAAAGACATTCTTGATCACAAGACGGACAGAAAGACATTCTTGTTCACAAGACAGACAGAAAGACATTCTTGTTCACAAGACAGACAGAAAGACATTCTTGCTCACAAGACAGACAGAAAGACATTCTTGATCACAAGACAGACAGAAAGACATTCTTGATCACAAGACTTTTTATTTATTTTTTAATTAATTAATTGATTTATTTATTTTTTACAGGCAGCCATGTTGTCATTAACAACAACGGATGATCTCTTCCAACCTCATTTCTTGGGACCCATAGACGTCATGGCTAGTGGGCAGTCTAATCACCAATCTTCATTATCATCTCCAAATAATGGCCGTCATAATACACAACAAAACTCATTGCCTACTTCTCCCTCCAACAACAAAATTCCTGATATTGTTCTAACAGGTAATTAGTTACAACTTAACTTTGAGAAGCAAAGGGTTCCACCAGTAATCCAAAAATAGATTTTTTTTTTTTTCAATCATAATTTTATGACCACTTATATTGTAATCCAAAGAAATAGGATAGTTTAAAAATCACCTTTCTCAGTGGTTTAGTCCCTTCAATAGAATCGCGTCACAAATATCTTCATAGCTTGTTCTATTGCTTCATTCAAATCATTCTCTATTGAGACTTCATTGAAGCGTTACCTTGTGCTACTATTGAAATATTCATTTTAAAAGAGGCACTGTAAATCGAAAAATTGGGCCTTAAAAAGTCCTTAATTGTCATTGCTTATATTTGGTATGAACCATGAAGTAAGTCAAAATTCTCATGAGTATGAGCATGTTGTAATTATTTGATGTATTAATTTGTAAATTAATTTGATGGTTGGACCAGGAGCTTGTTCCTAATCTTTACTTGTCACCTCAAAAACCTCCTAGAATTTTTAGAAAACCTCCTAGAATCTTTTCAATTTTAAATCTCTATTTGAAATGATAAGAAGGAAACAATGATTTGTCTATATTCTTTTGCAGTAGAGTTACTAGGAATAGCTATAATTTTTTTTACAGTCGTTGTTATTCATCAAAGTTTTTCTTAATTATAAGCATTATCTACTGTACCTCTTAAAATTATCTCTCCTTTATTTTATTACTTTTTTTTCTTTTTTGTATCCTAGGTGCTGATGATATGTGTCGATTACCCTTAGATTTTGCCAAAGAACTTGGTAATGCTATCACAGGCATGGGTGACAGTTTTGATGCAGATTTCCTTGCCAATGAGGAAGCATTCAAGGCTGGCTTGGATCCTTTAGATTTTGATGGGATACAGATGTTGACGGACCCTAGCATTGTAACAGATCCCGCAACAGAAGACAGTTTTAAGCTTGATCGATTGTAAATGCCTTTTCTAGAAAGTTTATTCAATCTCAGTGTAAATATCAAGGCTGGAGGACGAGATGTTCTGCTCCAGAATGTATAGCTCTTGTCAGGACTTTAAAAGAAAAATATTTCTAATTGTTTTCAAGTCAGTGTTCATGGTATTTCCAGCTTGTGGCTCCCATTTGGGACAGTGTCATTCCCTACGACATTGTGTTATTTAGTGGTCTTATTAAGATTGGGTTGTTGTTGTTGTTTTTGTTTTTTAACCTTGTCTTTTCTAATTATTAGACTTGTTCCATTTAAGCAAATAGTTCTTCAGACGACAAAATATTTGTGTTCCATTTGATCATTGGGGAATTGCACTCCTTTTATACTATGTTTCACTGAAATTGGTTCAACCCTTTTGACCATTATTGCCATCGTAAGTGGCGTCAAAAGTGAAGAAGTAGAATCCTGCCTTATACTAACTCACTCAGGAGTTTAGCCTCATACGTATTGATGTGAGTGCATGGTTAAGTTTGCATCCAAGGCTACTTTTACATGACTCAAGTAATATCCAATGGGATGATGATTGCACAAGCCGTCAGAGATGAAAATGCCATTTGTTTTTCTCTAAGTAGACTTTATTAATTTGTAGATTCGTTTTCCATGGTTTAGTCAAGAAAAATAGCGTTTGTAGATTAAGAATGGGATGGGAGTCACAGTTGATGGGGACCATAGCATGTTTTGGGGCTGTCAGGGAAAGGGTATCTCTATTTTAATTTTACATTGGTGTTCATTTGTTTTTGTTTGGGTTTTGTTTTTTTAATTAAATCAATCAAGTTCTTGCAAGAATAGAATTCTTTACCATGTTACAAATCTTGTTGTAAGTGGGGATGGAAATGATTGATTTTAAGGTTTTAAAGCAGATCTTATTATTATATATGTGTTCTTTGTCTTTGACATGACCCGAATTTGCTCATGTGCATTTCCAAATGTACCTTGTATAGTGATTAATAATTACCTTTATCAACTTTATTTTTTAACAAAACTTTTTTGTAAAAATCATTTAAAACCAAAAGAAAAAGATGTCAAATGTGTGTGATTGTTCCCATGGAAGGCTGGACCACAGGTTCACTTATAAATTGTTTGTTTAGGTTGTTCTTTCAAAAGCATTGTGTTTCTTCCATCACCATCATCTCTCTTTTGCTATTCACCAGCATTTCTGTCGTCCGTGTTATTCTGCCTATCAATTTCCAAGTGTGTAAATACAAAGATTTACCATCCTGAAACAGAATCTTGCCAACACCATCACTTCTCATCTTCCTTCACCCCTTGTGCTTGATATAATAACTACGTCAGAATGGCAAATAAGCATCCTGCATCTTTCTTTCTTTCTTTCTTTCTTTTTATTTTTTTAATGTTTTGGTTCATCATAACCTCATTTATGTCCTAAGACCCTTTTCTCTGTTGACATTAAGCACAGCCAATCAAGATCAAACTCTGCCATCTCTCATCTTGTGAAGGCGGGCAAAGCAAGCCACACGCAAGGCAAGTGTCAAATGACAGTTGGTTTGCATGTGATTTGCATCTACTAATAGAGTTTTTAGGGGGCGATTAATTTTGATTTATTCGGTTTGGCTTTTGTTGACTTGCTTCTCATTTGTTACTTGCTAATTAGGGAAAGAAAAATACAGAAATGGCCATTGATATTTTCAAAGAAAGAGATATCGTTGGTTGTCATTGAAACTTCTATTGCAAGTAGTTTCTTTCAAATTTCATTTAGTTGTTATATAGGCTCAAGTCCTATTGGTTACCTTGAAATAGCTTTTTAAATGGCTGGAAAACCTAGTTTGTCCTTTACTAATTATATACTAATTTAAAATTACAAATGGTTATTAGATTCAAGGTGGCAATGTAGTAAAAGCAATTTACGTCATAAGAAGAGCTACTCTGAATTTAAAGAAATGCTGAATAATAACTACATGTATCGCTTATATTAGTATATGGAGATTTATGGCTAGTGTTTTGTTTTGTTGAAATTTCAATTGAGATGGTCATTTAATTCTCTGAACAGATTCCAACGTTTAAATGATCGATATTGAACCATGAAATGAAATTATTTTGTAATGAAGACATTGATCATTTTAACAGCCTAGGTGCATAATACATTGTATTTATTCAAACTTTCTTTTACCTGAAGAGGTATCAAAACATATTTCATTTTACACACTAACAATGCATGTCAGTCATGCACTTGATTTCCATGTTTTCCTGAAGACTTGTGATATAATAATAATATTAAAAGTCAATAAATTATATAATTGCTTTTTCATTTCTGTTATGCCGGTGAAATGTCAAGAAATGAATTGACAGTCAATGAATGAATATATATATATATATATATATATATATATTGATAGAACTGTGTAATTTTGTTTTGTGCATTCATATATATGAGTGAAAGCAATGTTTTGATACATAGATGTGAATTGTCTTCTAAACAGGCTGCTGAGACGAGTGGAATAAGCATTTTTTTTTTTTTAGTTTTTTGTGTTTATCAGGCTTTATTATGGGAATGGCATAACTTTAATAATCTTTATTTTAAGCTTTATTATTTTTATAAGATTAAAATGCTGCTACAAGAAATTGTCCTCATAGGTGTAGCATGTTTTCATTATATTATCCATAATCTAAAATACCCTTTCTAGTTTTTCCTTCTCCACCTGCAACCCCTTCAATCACTTGGTATTTCTTATTTTTTATTGCAGTCATGTAAGAAAAATTTCATTGGTGTCCTACAGTTGTTGATGGTTCTTAACGAGATCTTTTTTTTTCTTTCTTTTTACTAATTTATTAGCCTTGGAGAGAGGGAGACAATAATGTAAAAACACTAATATTTTACAAATCAGATTCACATCTTAACCTTAGTTCGGTCGACATTTATTGTTGTTCAAAAAATTATATTTAGAATAAATTCAAAAATCAGATTCTCATCTTTATCTTGATTCATTTGATATATTAGTTCTAAAGAAAAATCATGTTAAGAAGTCAATTGCTTCTTCAATGAATAAAATTTTAATCTTATAGTCTTCAGGCTCAGAATTTATTTCAATTAAAAAATCTTTGTTGGCAGACAATTCAGGCGACAAATCTGAAATATATACCAAATTACAGGCTGTGTTGAATTGATAAGTTTTGATTCAACTAAGGGTCTGAACGCAGTGCATTCCACCCCAACTCCATTTCCATTCCCGTTCCTCTCAACTTTCATGCCCTTTCCATTCTGCTTTTGGTGTGAAGTGGAATAAAAATTGTTATCTCTCCACTACTTCCATTCAACAGGCAGCGTGAATGCATTGAGCTTCATTTTATTGGTTTGGAAAGAAGGGTATTTATATAGAAAACAAAGTTATTTGGTCCACCGTATATTTTAGAGAAGGCCAATATATTATGCATGGTGAATACCATCATCATCTGGATAAAGTTTTACGTTAGCGAAATATTTACAACAAAAATCCTGTGTGAATAATTCTCTTCTGTTTTATCGTATAAGGTTTTTGGACAGCAACAATTAAAACCTTGTTTGCTGCATTCATTGTCGACAAGTTTGTTTTAATCTATTAAATTTAATGAAGCTTTCGGTAGGCAGCACTGTAGATCTAGATCTATCTGACGCAATTAAGGTTTGTGAAATCGAAGCTGGGAGAATTTTATTGGTTCGGAAAATCATTTTTGTGGAATGGAAGTTGACAACAAGTGGAGTCTGCGTGGGAAGAGAGTGGAAACTGAAACGGGAGTCACCACGTCAGGCAGCAAAAGGGAAATAAGTCATCCCAACTCCTAACCTTCAAAAAAGTTTTAATGGATTGCACTACGTTTACTTCCTTAGAATAAGCCACTTAACTGTAACAGTTCCTCTTTTTTCTTGTATAAACTCTACCCCTATGATCCTTCTGTTACCTTTGCTTCTTCCAAAATATTTTTATTGAATATTTAATGGTCTCGGTCCACTCACTACTCTATATAATTTTCTGGTTGATTTTTAAGATATTGCTTTCGTGCTCCGAACTATATATTATAAGGCCAATTCTAATAATATCCTATGACATGTTCTGTTTCATATGTGAGGGTCCTGAATATGATTTGTATTTGGTGAAATAACCTTATAAAATTGATCTCTCTTTACATTATGAAGTATATAAGGCCTCATCTAGATAGATTATAGTAAAGGCTTTATAAATTGTTATTCAGACATGAGTTACAGTAGAACACACATAAACCAAAAATAGCGCTTAACAGAAATAAGACAAAAATCTTGTTTGTTTTTTCTCTCTTTGTCTTTGCCTACGGTAAACCGATAGGACTTTCACCCGCAACACGGCTGAATCAAAAACCCAAAGCTTAAATACTGTAACGTGATGTGAAGAGTAGAGAGAGAAAGTAGGGAAACAATGAACACCCAGAAACGGTTGTTACCTTGCCCCTCTCCATTAGCTCAATACACACTTACACACACACACACACACACCAGTGTAACACGCATGTAACACACAAATGGATAAACCAAACTATGTTTGAACCAAAATGATTCCTTCGCTCTCAAACATTTTGGTTTAACGGTGTTGGACTAATATTCTTAGAAAGTGATAGGTGGCATTGTTGATGGTGATTCTAGGGTTAAAATATAATGTGCCTTAATTTCAAGGGAATGGCATTTTCTAGATTTTTTTTTCTCTCCAAAATTTGCTTATAATAGCCGTTCTTTGCTTTCACGGCCGTGCATTAGAAGATGAAATCAAGAAAATACACAAGAATGATATTTTTGCATCTGTTCCTAGTTCAAGTGTGATCTGTTGAATGATTCATAGAAACCACCACATCTTCCTATTCCTCACCCCTATCACGATCTTGCATATGTCGTTACTTGTACATAAATACACTAATGAAAGATGAAAAAAAAAACCAACCTATGATGATATAATTCAGCACCACACTTACTATCTATTTCATTCCAGCCTGCTCGCATGCCAACCCACACCCTGTATATTTGAAAGAATATTAAACAAACCTTGTGCTCTAAAACATGAATGTGTGCCAAATTATATCTAAAACAAACAGGTGATATGATTTCTATTTAAATTCCCTTTATTTGATATGTGGTACCGGTACCTTAATACTTTTATTCAAGGAGAATATTGTTCAGAGTCTGCACGACCACGTCTGCTCTTTCAAAATGTGAAAATTGAATTTTGTTTAGATTGTTTTTATTATGTCAGTATTTTTATTTGAGCCTATTCCTATTTAATTCAATTTAAAAAAGCAAGCACAGATGGCTCAAATTAAGTTAGGACATATACATTTTGACATTTATTTCAAGAAATATTATGCTGATTCCTGCAAAATGCCCCCAAATTATGTGTGTCAAATTGTTGTTTTTTCTTTTTGTTGTGTGTTTCTTCCTGACTTTTAAATTTCACTATGATGATAATTGTACATTTGACCACACATACATCTTTATTTTGTTTTTCATTTTCAAATGTACTTTTCCATTCTCATGGTAGTCTCTTGATCTGTTTCTGGCAGTTAATTATTTTGATTTTGGGTGGTTGAGGTATCTTCATGTGTGTATTCAGTGGATCCTGCTTAATTCAAATTCCTTGGTGTATTGTATGGTGATGTATTTGAATTATACCGGTTCAAAAATTACGATTTCAATTCCAAGTTGCTAGGCCTAGGCCACCTGGCTGGTAGAATTCGACTGTTTAGTTGCAAGGCTTGGCGTTTTACTGATTTAACGTACTGTATATTAATTAACCAAGCCAGCCTTTTATTTTTTACGACTAGGACCTCAGTTTTGGATGAAGTAAAGTTGACGGATGGTTGAGGCGCTCATTAACAGTCACTCATTATTAATACTGTAACAATTCAAATTTATGACTTTGAATTATCCAAACCGGGTTCTGAAACAGTTTAAATTAACCCTGAATTTTCTAGCAAATCCAATTAAGAAATAACACCTAAACTTTGAGGTAACTTCGAACTATCCGAGAGTTTGAATTGTGTGGACTTCACCATCTATGCCCAGGGCCTGACTTACATAGAGCAATTTTCTACCTCACTTTAGCTTTTGTTCTCCAGGTCCTATCAGTTAGCCAGCTTAATTGAAGTGTGATGTATGTAACTGAGTTTAGTTAAGCGTGCCCTGTATAACATTCGAGGTCAGCAGCAGCAGTGTGATCCCCTGTCCATGGCTTAGGTCACTCCATTTGTTATGTTTGTTACTTCCTTTTATTTGATTCTTTTTATCTTTTCATTTCCCTCGTTCACATCAATTTTAATGTTTCAAATGTTCCAAGAGTAACATCAAAGCTGAT
Organism: Aegires albopunctatus; assembly: GCA_032466395.1. Taxonomy (NCBI): domain Eukaryota; kingdom Metazoa; phylum Mollusca; class Gastropoda; order Nudibranchia; family Aegiretidae; genus Aegires; species Aegires albopunctatus. Next base: position 5,476 of record JASKDV010068148.1, on the reverse strand, counting down.
GTTTTTTACTTTCCCAGCAAGATGAGAAGTGTATTCAAAGGCTAAACTTTGAATAATATGTTAACCTGAGGAACTTAACAAAAACTTATTAAAAAGTTATCAACAATGTTCATATAAAACTTTTTTGGAGCAAAGCCAAAATTAATTGCATGCTGGCTCATACAATTTTTAAAAGGCTGGTGGTGTTTGATTTCTTATGATTATTTTTTTAAAGAATGTCAAATTTTATGTTTTGCAATTTTTCAGTCCTTTCTTTAACCAACCCATTGTGTAAAATATTCTTTAGTGAATTGCTTCAGAAGTTAATATTTTTAAATTACTTATTCAGAAGAATCTATCCAAACTTGAATGAGAATAGAATTGCGATATCACTGATTGATATACATGGGCTTTAGTAAGTAAATGCATGCTCCTTTTAATTATATTATTCAAGCTCCTCTTTAAAGAATGTTTGTTTTATTTTGCTTTTGTCTCCTGTCTATTTTCCTTCTTCTTTTTTTTATTGCTATTTCATTGTTCGCTTATTTTTAGCTGGATTATTGGTACATTGACAAACTTCCATCTTTTACTAAAGCACAACAATTTTGTATTACGTATTTGAGATGCAAGTCTTTGTCCGCAAGATCTGTGATTATTAGAATGAGATTCTTTTGTTGATTTTGTTTTATTCTGTAGGACATACAGCCATATCTGTTTTGTTTCATGAAATTATCGTCATTTTGTTTGTTTCTTTGCTTTGTTTTTACTTACCTACTTTTCATGCTCTATTTTTAAGTTAAGCATATGTTTTCACTCCATTTCTCCTTTCCCCTCCTTTCCTCCCCCCTTCCTTTCTCGATTAGAAATGAGTTGTTTATTCGTTATCCTTAATCTATTGGTTTTCACAAAAGTACGTAGAATCCAGTTTTAACTTCTATAAGTCTATTGGCAAGACCATCTGAAAAATTCTGTACAAAGCTATCTATCAGAAGTTTCTGGTCTTTAACCCTTTAATTGGAGATTGAGATATTGTATACATCCAATGGCTAATATACTTTTATTATTATACGATATATTTTTTTTCATTCATGTTATCATATAAGTTATTTACACCGTTTTTGAAAGAATCTCCTTTATATGATAGTAGATGATAATAGTATTAGTTTAAGAATTTCTGTCGCATATTCGAACAACATATTGAATTACAATAATCTTGATGAAGGAAAAAGGGCTTTAACCGTAATGCGTTGGCCATTTGTTGCTAGTGAACACTCCCCCGTTTAGTCATCTTCTCTTATAGTTTAGTTTAGGATAGAGGATGCTTAGCTTATGGAATTTTGCACAACGTTAACCAAACGCACTTTAAACTCCCACTGGAGACTTGTGTTACTTTTATGTGGTGTTTTTACTGATAACATTCCAACAAGGCAATGGGCTGTTCAAGGTAAGACAGTGCTAACAACCTCTTCTTAGCTCTAGATTTGAACATAGGTACAATTTTGTGTTTGATATGATACAGCCGTAGCCACGATTCTATTCTCAGACCTTGCATAGAGTAACTTTTTAGAAAGAAATTTTTAACGTTTTAATATATTTATACGATTTGCTTGTTTTTATATAATTTGCTTTCACCCGTTGTTGTATGGAAAGGGATGCTTTTGGTACTTCAGTACTTCTTTCTCTCTAGGTTTTATTTTGTTTGTTTGTTTGTTTTTTTGCCTTCAACCCCACTTGATGATGCACATGATTATAATTTAAGTGGTTGTTTTTATGCCCAATTAAATGTTGTGGGTAGTTTTTTTATTTCAATAATTTTTCTTTAAAAAGTAGTATCTGTCAATAATTCTGGATGTATTTTATTTGGTAAAGTTCAATAAACTAGTGATATGAGTATGGCATTGTGGTTATTTGGCTTGGGCCACCTACTCATGCAGCAATAAATGGTAAATGGAGAACTTGTGTTCATTTCCACTCAAGTATGGCAATGAGAAATAAGAAGTAAATTTCATAGCAATAAAAGGGCTAGAAAAAAGAAGAAAAAAAAACAAAGATAGCAATAGGTCCAAATTTGAAAACTCAATGACAGAGGGAAAAATACATTTTGTGTCTATTTGAACAAACAGAAAACCTGTCCTGTAAAGTATTTCATTGCAACAAATTTCAGTTGATGAATAATTAAGATAAGCAATTTGATTTTGATATTCCTATACTTAGAAGTGTATAGATAGAGAAAGAGAGAGAGAAAGACTTAAGTACCATTATGTGTATCATCACATAAATTAGTGGCTGATTTTGATTTCTTGCTTTTCATTTCAATAGCATATTAATCCTAGAACCTATCATTTCCTCCTTTGTATCCCTGCTTTGACAGACCATTCCACTGGACCCACTTTCACCCAAAGCTAGTGCCAAATTGCTTTTATTGCTTTATGTTCCTGTTAGACCCAGTGTTAGATCCACTGTCATTATTTCAATACTTAGAATTTACCATGCTATGTTTTAACCATGTGTCACGAATGATTCTTTTATTGTCAAGGATAATTCAATAGATTCTGTCTCATTTGTCTTTGAGATAGTAAGTGTTATGAATATTTTTTCCTTCTTGTTCATTCTGTAATATATGTAGAAAAAAATTGTAATGTAAATTTACCAACATCTTCATATTGTATTCCCTTTATGTGCCATTTTTATGAAAGCGTTGTTTGTGTGAGGTCATGGGGAAAGACGAGGATGATTGCTCACTTTACTAGCTGACTTATGCTTATATTATCTATAATGAATACGATACCTACCCTATATAACATGAAACAGAATACTCATTTCATCAAGGATAAGACAAAGATTAAAAGGAGAACAGATCTTGTTGTTATGTGCACTTAAAATTTACCTAAATTTGTGTCCTAAGATCTCTTACAATGAAATCTGTTTGCAATGATATGGGTCTTTCTGTGCGAATTTTTGGTAAAGAAATGTAATTGAAATAAATGAAGATGAAAATGTTTGTTGTTGAATCAAGGATGTTTATTACTGTGTGCAGTAAATTGAATGTGTTCAAACATGGATGAATTGCAAATTTATGGTACAGATTCTTGTAAGAGCTGTGAAACATTTTCACCTGAGTGTCTTTTATAATGTCTTGAAATATATACATGATGGAGATCAAGATAATATTTTTTAATGGTTTTTGCTTTTGGTATTCAACAGTAGTGACTTGCATGGCTTTCAAGAGATGCTTTGCAAGTTGTAAGGTATTTTGTTATTTCCTTAATTAATCGATGAGGTTTTTTTCGATAACTCGGTAATGGCAGTCATGGTGGATTTAAAAATTGAAAAGCCCTGTCTTTCAACATCAATTATACAAATTTCATTCTGATGGGATGTTAAAAAAATGTTTGTAGTCTAAAAATAATTATAATTTCTTTTTTCTTTTTTTTTTTTGTGTTCCAACACATATCTGGTTATTGATAATCCTTCCTCCTGGAAATATCACAATTATAAAACAAAAATTTTTAATTTATCTTTTCCTATCTTAAATTTTAGAAAATTGCCCTTCAACTGTAATTTTGCCAAATCTGTTTTTTCATATTAGATTTCAAGATTCTTAATCTGTTTTGTTTTGTTGGTATTTTTTTTTAACACTAATGATTTTAGTGGGCAGGGACGATTATTGCTTATGAAGAAAATTCCTTGATTTTTTGATAATGATCTTATGTTGTAATATATTTTGCAAATTTTGATAGTCCTAGAACGATGTCCTTTCCTAAGTCATTTTTCTGTTGACTCTTCTCCGTAGGATATATTTAAGTTGAATATAAGCCTATACAGTATAATATTTCATTGATGCCTGTAATGATAATAATAATAATAATGATAAACTATACCAACCTGTGTCAAGTGTGATTGCCCAAACATTTGTCAACAGCCATTGTCTTTATTTGGCCTTTGTGGTTTCAACTTGTCATGGTTTTCTGCCTTCACTCGATGATACATAGCTATTGTGATTGTAAATTTTTGGCTATATTTCTACAACTGCTTTTCATATATCATGATATTTATATATCTTATACATATTTATATGTATAGTATCTGTTAATGCTATGATTATTATTATTGTTATTGTTATTATCCTTATTCTTATCATAATTATAATGTTTACCTTTGATCATCCACGTTGTTGTCTCTTGTAAATTATCTTCACACTTTCTCAACTCCTTTTTTATTATTTTAAAATTTATCTAAGATGATCTATTACTTCACATTGAGCTGTACGCTGTATTAAGCACCATAGGATAAACTGAAGTCATTTTATTTTCCATTGTGTCAACGGCCTGCCTTTATTATTTTCATAACCCCCCCCCCCCCCCACCTGTTTTTTTGTTGTTGTTTTTTTCTAATTTCATCTTATCACAAGTAAATATGATATTAGAGAAGGTTAATCATACTTTCCCTCTCTCTTTCATTCTGGGATGTTCATTTTGTTTTGTTTTATTTTGTTTTACATTTGCAATTCTCTTCCAATTATAATGTGGCATTGTGCTTTCCTTTTGAAATTTTTTCTGGAGGTAGGGCTTACAGATCTTTGCTACAGGTCTATCGTTGGCTTCTCTTACGTCACTTGTTAGATATCGCAGAGTGATCACTGACTAAACAAAAGGTGGTTTTTTGTTTTTTTTAGAATTCTTTTCTAATTGATTTTTGGCAAGTTGGAAGCAATCTTCATTCCTTTTTTCTGTTTTCTTTGGGGTTGTGTGCTTGTATGAGAAAAAAAGGGAACAAGAATTGGATTCGAAGGATTTCTAAGAAATAACTTTTGGCAACGTTAAAAAATCTTGGCTTCTTTTTACCATTTTTAAATGTGTCACTCTTCCATGCCTCACATTTTCTCTCTTCTATTTTTTGCCTTCTTCAACCCCACCTGATGATGCACATGATTATCATTTGTATGTGGTCAAACTTCTTGTCCCAATTATTATTATTATTATCATTATCATTGTTGCTTGCATTATTGTTTATGTAAGCATAAGCAAGATGCAGCTGTTACGAATGTTGAAATAGAAAAAAAAAAAAAAAAGAAAGAGAGAAAAGGTTCAAAAATGAAAGTATGAGATAAATAAATAAAAATAATTTTTTAAAAAATAGAAGCCAACAGGTTGCATGCCATTTTATAACATAATGAAATCAGTTTGTTTTAAGTGATGATGATGATGATTGCTATTACTTTTTAAAAAAATTTTTTTGGATTATTATTTTTATTATTATTGCTATTCATGTTGACAACCTTGTTGTGACTTCCCTGTGGTGTTTCCTCCATCATTTCATCATTTTTATTTTTTTTTTGCCATACCAAGATTACAAACGACACAAAAAAAAGTTTCTTGTACTTTTGAAATCTTTTGTAGTCAAAATTGTTGTGCCTATTGGCTGTTAAAATTGAAGAATGGATGATTTGAATAATAACTTACTAGGTCTCTGGGGGGGGGGGGGGGGGGGGGGGGGG
>JASKDV010068037.1:0-15416 GCA_032466395.1 Aegires albopunctatus | reverse complement strand
GGATGGGGTTAAAAGTAAGATGGGGGGCAAGAGAGGGGGTTGGGGGAGGGGGGGGAGTGAGAGAGAGAAGAAGACGTAGAAGAACAACATCACTAACAACAATTCATATCTTATTTTTATTTACAGTGTCGTGTTACTTCTTTCGGATCACCAATATTAAATGTAATCTATTTTCCTCAGGCCTGGGGCAAAACCTATGTTAAATCTATATCTGAAAGCTCGCAATATCGTATCAATGAGGGCTGTGTAACAGAAAACCATGTGTGGCTTACAAATGAATCTTTCAACCTGTATCGGAATGGGAAAATCATGTCTGGCAAGGGGAGTTCAGATTGTTAATACATGTACATGTAATTAGGACACACACACAAACTCTCTCTCTCTCTATCTCTCACTCTCTCTCTCTCTGTCTCTCTCTCTCTCTCTCTCTCTCTCTCTCTCTCTCTCTCTCTCTCTCTCTCTCTCTCTCTCTCCATAGTATACTCACCCACACGACATACGCGCAATTCTTTCATGCCTTCTCCTCCTCCGCACAGTAATTAATTTACTCGGTTTCAAACTCACGCCGAAACAACCCCTGCTATCCATACAAAGACGGAACATCAATATTAGTGGTTAATAGCCAGATGATCCTTTGATCTTCCTCATAGTGTCCCGCTAATTATGGGACAGGGTTAATACGTGTATTAGTGTGTTTGCTTTACATGCGTGTCTGTGGTCATTATCATTTCCCTTGAGTGACAATTTTCGTAAATTTTATCTTGAACTAGATCTAGCTGTAATTTGTTACGTCCGTGGCGAGCCCAACCTCGAATTTCATTGGTCGATAGCTACATGCTGTCGATGACGTCACGAACAACTCACACCGAACGGTTCTCATGGTGCCGATGCTTTTATTTTGTGGTCACAACTAACTACCACCGTTGAATAAATAGTAGTGGCAACGCTGAGTAGCAGTGAAATAATGAAATGGATGGTGATGGTGATAGTAATGAGAAAACGCAGCAACCAGCTACCGAACCTTTGCCCTGTTGTTAGGCTTTCATTCTTAGTTACGGTATCAGAAAGGTGGTGGTGGTGATGGTAATTAGCAGTTGCAGCAACAATGAGCAGCAGCAACGTCAATAACAATAACCATGTTTCTCTTTTTCTCTTTTGTTTAAATCATAACTTTTTTGAATTGTAATATATATTGCGCATCATCGTTCTGTTTTATCAACATCGAAACGACGTTCAGCTGAATAGTGGACCCAGTAGAAGAAGCTGGACCATCGTCATTATTCATGCACGCCAGTATTAATAAAGTAAATGCACCGACCTCTAGATTGTAAAGAAAAGTACATTTTCGTTATTAACACAATATGACTTTGTGGTCCAATATCTGTCTGGTGCACCCAGTGTTAGACAAAACACGTTGCTAGCATGCCCTGTTTGTCTGTTGGACATAGGATTGGGGAAAACAGCACCGTCTTATCATTAATATTTCCATTCTATTCGTATTCCCCGCAGTTGGTCTCATCTATTCAGTCATAGTCCTGTTTCGGGTGTTCCTTCCATGCAAGTTGCTAATGATACAACCCGCATAATAAACATTTCTAGTACGTCAGTTGTATTCCCGAAGGCCTCAGCATAGTGACAGAACGGAGTTTTTGTTGTTGTTTTTTCAATTTATTTATGTTTTTAATTGTTTTCCCTTTCTGAAGATAGATGCAAAGCGATCCGTCAGAGTATGCATGAATGTATGCATTACAGCTCGTGTTATTTTATCGATCCACCAGTGTAAGTGAGCGAAGTTATATCTTGACGAATATGTTATACAACTACGGTATTTTTTTTCCAGGGAAAAGTCGGAACCATTCAACCATTATGATCGAGGTCATTTTTTAATATTTATTTATAGCGTTACCGTTGCTTGATATAGATTTAAGATGGGTTGGCACCTGAGCCTTCTCATCTAAGATAAGGAGGCTTAGGTTGGCACTAATACATATTATAGTCTCTTTCCTAATGTTACATCATATCGTACAATAGACAACTTTTCAAGGTAATCTAATTCTTAGCAGCCTAAGGCCCCGTATCCACAGTGTATATATACAGACCGGATTTTCTTTGGCCAGAAAAAAGGAGATACATGGACATTCCATTCAGATAGAGCGGAAGCAGAGAACATTTTCGACCATTGGATTCTGCATGCTATGTCGTGCCAGGCGAGATATGAAATATAATGTTAGGAGCAACCAATCATTTTCTGTACGATCTGTATCGACGCTGTGGACTCGTGGCCTAAATCTGCTTAGGTTTGGTGACCTCTTCTTTCTTCATACATGTTGACCATCTCTTGACTCGCTTGCTGCGATCAGGGACAGGCTAGCCATTACATTTCTTGTTTTGACATTCACACGGTCTAATGAGAATAGCTGTCCCTTTGATGTCGGTTGTCCACTCGTGAAGGGCGGTCGGAATTTCATTAGTTTATTAATGAAGTCCTCAGATGAGGTCACACTGCTGGACATTGTGGAAGAGGAGGTAAAAATGAAGTTGGAGGATGTCCGTCCTTTATACCATGAAATGAAACTGATGTCGTAAAAACATGGAAAAGCAAGAGTGGGTTTTCATGGCTTTTAAATCTTGCCTCAGGGTAAATAAAGAAAATTATGGTTTGGTTAGAGGGATGGATGGAAGAAATGAGGGAGGGTTGTTAGGGTTTATGTGTGTGAAAGAGAGCATGATAATAGTATAATAGGATCATTGCCGCGAATTAAGGACATTGTTGTTTTTTTGTACTCATTGACCTTTGAGTTTCTAGAATCTGTTCTCTGGAGATTATTTCTGGCGTTGTTTTCCTTAATAGCTGACCAGTTTTTCCGCTACACCTGTTGACAGTATTATGTAGCCTGTAAACCATGTCTTTTGGTTCATCCCCCATCATGCATTTCGTATAAATAAACCGGAAAATAGATCGAGTGACCGAGAGGATCCTGGTGCAGCATAAGATAGTTGAAGGACAAGGTTCAAAATAATATTATTGTTTTTGTAAGGCCAAGATTAAAAGGTTGATAGTAAAATTAACCTATAGTGTGTATCCTTTTAATTGTATTGCAATGTCTCGGGATTATTTTGAGGAAAGTAGCATATTTTTTTTCTTATTTTGACAGTAGACGTTATTTGTGTGGAGCTGTTCATTTAATGGGCTTTCGTTTTTGTTCTTTCATAAGATGTTAGCCCACTCAATCCTGTTTCGTAATGTGCAACTTGTTCCACAGGCACACTCATACCAGACCATCAAACCTTGCATCTAAACACGATTAGTTTAAAGTTAGAGTATGGGAAAATCACGAGCTTCAGCTTCTAGTGAATTAATACGGTATCTTTTGGGCCTATACATAAGATATATTATATAACATACACATAATAGATTTTATTTCGTGTATTTTATTTGTCCATTTTATAGGCCCATAAGATACCATATTTTTTCATTACGCTTGACTTCTTCAAAGAATGATTATTGCTATTTCAAAGGCAATACTAGTATAAACCAGTCTATTGTTTTGTTGGATTTCGATATCTTAATATACATGTATACTTTTTAATTTTGATATAATGTCGCTCAACCAAACATAATTTATTGATGGTTTTCTTTACAATGTAGGACACAACATTATATTTATTGCAATGGGGATACAAACAGAATATCATTACTACTCAGCTATAACTTACACCCTTCGGCATAATCCTTAAACGTAAGATTTACAAAAACGGATTGATGCTGCCATTACGCAATAAACCCATAATTTGATCCATTTGAAACGAATAGAATCCAGCATTCGCTGAAATGATCAGAAAGCAACCAAAAAGCTAAACAAGACAAAGAGTCATAATACATACATAATGTATTGAGCGTTCCCAGTGGTCAGGGCTCGCTGACGCCGTGCATTGATTTTGGTCCCTCAAAGGTGAGGAAGGTTGGTCGAGGCCCTGCATTGCGATCATTTTTTTTTTTTGTTAAAGGAATTATAATGAAAGAACGGAGTGGGAATGGGTGGGCTTCTTTATTTGTCTATTTTCATGTATTTATTTATTTATCTACTTTTATTTTTCTCTCTGTTGTTTTGGGTTTGTTTGTTGTTGTTTTTCGTTTAAACGCGTTATTTTTTGTTCAATCCTTTAACGGGGTTATTCACAACAACAATAAACACACACAAAAAAACAAACAAACAACAGAATTGAAATCCCTTTTCTATCAATCTCTAAACTCAAAATTACATTATCATCCTTCTCCAAGAGCGGGGTATTTCATTTAGTTTAATTTTAAATTCGTCTTTACCCCAAACGATGCTCACGCACACTATAATGTGTCTGCAGCACCTAGTCAAAACATCGTTGAACAAAGAAGGATGAGATAAATATGCAACATGGCTCTTCCATTTCCTCCTTAAAATTGTCATTTATTAAAACCTAGACTGGTAAGCAAAATGCTCCAAGGCACCGATGAGCATGAGCCAAGCTATATTTTGGAAAAGGGTAAAATTTGAGTTAATTAGTGGAATACAGAAATGCCATTTGGAATGCTGGCTGGGAGATCAAGTTACCGCCTGTTTGAAAGTAACGGAGTACTTGTGAATATCTTTATGAATGTTTATGATGGTATGAATGGATAAGTCAGGGGGTGTATCGAAGGAACACATTGAGAGGCAAATATGTTATGCCCTCCTGCCTATATTATTACTATAGCCACTACCTAGAAAAAGCAATGCTTTGACTCTGTTAAGTGTAGACTTTCTCTCCTTTTATCATACAGGACTTTTAAAATGTCCTTTTCGATTAATGTTTCGTTTTATTCTATAACATTATTTCGCTGACCGGTTGTGCTTAGCTTTGTTATAATAGTTTTGCTTGATAGAGATGGCCGTTTTTTCAAAGACAAATTGAAAGTCATTGTTAGGCAATAGCAAATTTAAATGGTCGACCAAACTGGTGAAAGGAGAGATTAATGGATAATAAGGACTGGATCGTTAATCCGAAAGGGTCAAAGATTCCTCTCAAGTTTGCTGACTACGTGGATAGGCTCAGATAAATTGATATATATATATATATATCCCAAATTCACTGCATAGTAAGAAAGGGACTAACTGTTTCCAACAAATTGTGACGCCGTATTAGTTAAAGTCTAAGGATACGCCTGAAAGCAAAGAAACACTCCAAATCCTGGACGTCCCACTATCTCGCAGATGAATCATTTAGATCACGTTATCTCCCTTAGTACTTCGGCCACCCATTAGTCTACCGTTGTACGCAGTAAACCAAGCGAAAGGGGAGGGGGATAGGAGTGGCGAGGTATGGTTAAAACAGAAAGGAAAACGATAGAACATAATACGAAGAAGCAGGAAAAGCATTCCGCTATTTGATAATGATTCCATTCGCTTCGCAGTAAGGCTATTCCAGGCCTATCAGGTGCTCGTCAACGGCTCGCCACTGACATCTACTGTCTGTCTTGTAACGGGCCATTACTCGCCATCAGATAGTTTGGTCAGGCTTGAGTTACCGACCATGGCTAGGGGTGGGTAAAAAAAAAAAGGGGGGGGGATGGTCCGAAATTTCCGCCCCATTTATTGTGGTGGAGAAAGCTTGGGGGTAATGAGTGGAAGCTAAAAATAATGAAGATCAAGAGGTAGTGACGACGGTGTTTTGACGGATGTTAGCAATGCAGGTAATGATATTATTATTTAACAAAGGAAAGCTATGATTTTAACATAAGCGTCATTAACAAGACCATGGAGACATCAATGTGCAAAGTAAGTTTTACGGTTAGATTGAAATTCATCATTTGATAGTCCTAGAAGAAAATTTGTAAAAACAAGAATGCTAGAAAGACATTACGCGATCACCACAATCTGAAAATGGAGAGTATTATTTTAATAGAGGTTTTTATTGTATTCTATTATGTTTGCAGTTCTCCACAGCTCAATATTTTTTTGATTAAATGGATACAATGGCCATTCAATAAGCCAAACCTCCTTTTTGTTAGATTTGATTACTTGTTTGGCTGTCTGGAGTGATATTGGCCTATTATATTGTTGTTGTGCAGTGCGTGTTTTTTTTCTTCTAATCTGTCAGCTCTTTCGTTGCCTTCTATTTTTATGTGGCTAGGTATCCATTGTAAGTTGATCTCAACGTCAAAGATTTTCAGGAAGTCATCGATAGTCAATGCTAGTGATTGACATGTGCTGTTAAGTAATCGTTCATTTTCCAAGGTTTGTAGAACGGATTTACTATCAGAGAATATTATGATATTGCTCATCTTGTCTGGATATAAGATGAATAACGATTCTAGATGGTGGAGCTGTGTTTCTATTGCGATGGCTTTGGCTTCATAGTTGCCACAGTGGGATTCACATGAATCATTCACAACAATAAACAAAAAGCAAAAGAAACCCACAAAAAACAAAAACAAAACAACAACAACCCGAAACAAAACAACAACAACCCGAAACAAAACAAAACAAAAAACCCTAAACCCAAACGTCTCCTCCCCCGCCCCTCATAAAACACTCAAAAAACGTCACGATGATGGTGATGATAATAATGATGTCGATGAGGATAAAATGAATCATCCTTCTTTTTTCTTTCACAGTATCATCACTCTTAAATACCAAATAGACAACAAAGACTCATTATCCCACGCCGGCACATTAAAATTTGTCAATGGCGTCATGATTCGTAGCGAAAGCTACACCATTTGCAAAAACACGACAAGGTCTCCAAAAGTGAACTGTCGCTAATGACGAAGCAAATCCTTACTATTATAACTGCGCTACTCCGAAAGACACGTTTCTCTACAAAATGACTGTCAATTATGGACCCAAAATAGCTGATAAAAGGGCAGTCACTTCCAAAATTTTAACATCAACAGTATGCATGCGTAAACGGATAGAGATCAGAATGTTAGAGTGATAACGAGATTCAAGGAGAGAGGTAGATGGATAGATAGAGGAAGAGAGCTTTAAGGAGTAAAGGGAAAAGAGATGTGAAGGGACGAGAGAGAGAGAGAGAGAGAGAGAGAGAGAGAGAGAGAGAGAGAGAGAGAGAGAGAGAGAAAATTATAAAAATTATATTTTTTTCATTGGCTTTTTAATAATAGTCCCAATGTAATAGATATCTGACCCATTAAATCAGCCAATAAAGTTTCAGATCCAGATTGCGGAATGTAGCTCATGATAAAGAGAGCTACCGCCGACAGATCTAGAGATCTAATCGAGATTCTAGATTTAGATCTATAGCTAGAGCTCTATATAGAATAGATTTAGATCTGTAACAACTTACCCCACAACTTAGATGCAAATGCAAGAATTTGAGATGAAGAATGTGACATAAATCTTTGAGATAATGGCGGCTTTTAAAAATTGAAGTGTGAGTTTATCCAAAAATTAAAACTACAGAAGGAATTCCTCAATGTCAAATGGATAATCAAGGTCAGAGTCATTGTTAATCCAATGTGAAAAAATAAAATCATTTTAACTAATAAGAACATTTATCGTTTTTGCTCCCATCCCTTTTGCATTCGTTTCTGAGATTATTTGACTTGATTAAACCCGTTTGTTTGCATAGTCGTCCGACTTTGCATCCTCGGCAGCCATCTTCATTCCTGTCTATCCATTGGCCATTTCTCTCATGATGTTGAGGTATTCACTGATGGTAGATGAATGTTTTCGTCCGGTATTCTTCTGAGATCATTGTTAGTGTAATCGGCAGTGCAGTGATTTGTCGTCCTTTGTATTTTGGTCCGTGATTGGTGAATTAGAGGTCCATAGTTTTATTTGATGGAATTTCAAGATTGCGTCTAAGGTACAGTTATTTATTTTCCATTTTTGTGAGCATCTTATTCCTAGGACTATTTTCAGTTATTTATTATGGAAAATGTCCACTTTGTCTTCATCAGATTTTCGTTAGTCCCAATGTTGCGTTGTTGTACAAAATAATTGATTTTTACTAAGGTGTTATACATCATTAGTCGCTTTTTTTATTTAGCTTTGTCTTTATTTAGCCAGCATATTAATTTGTCTGAGATAATTTACTCATGACATAAAGAATATCCCCAAATGCAACAATTTCATTGGTCAATGTAACGTTGTTGAGTTTTCATATTTATATACTTTAATACTTTGCTGATCCCAACTGCTGGATGTCGTCCTTTTTCCAGGTTATGAAATTATGCATATTTATGTAATATTAAATGTAAAGCCAGTACTGTTTAGCAAATCGAGGTAAGGCATTTGAATTTTTGTTCTCTCGTAACCAAACACTACAAACAGACAACCAACAACAAATAGCGGTGAGACATTTATGGTAGATTTACATTTGCCCGCCTTCATTGTAAATCTGCATTTTCATTGCCTAACTTCGATGTTGGGAGTTAAATTCATGAATTTTATGACGGATAGTGGCCAGATAGCTCAGTTGGTAGAGCGTTGGGCTCTCAAAATGAAAGCCTCGTGTTCAGTCTCCCAGTCCTGCCAGATTTGTTTCGTAGCTTTTCTATTGACCCAGAAAACGAATGGGTAGCTAGATCTCTTAGATCCGTCGAAAGTAAAGTCGGCGCGACAAGAAGGAGCAAATTTTCACACAAAGCCGCGTGTCATTTGAGGCTCTAGATCTATTCCAGATCTCCCTAGAGATTTTGAGATTTTTGGGGTTGTTTGACGTCCCGTCGGTAGAGCTGCAGGGTACGCCGAACCCCGCCTAGCCGACCGAGAACCGGCCGTTTGCTAATTCGGAGACTCCCCGATGACACGCTCCATGTGAGTGAGTTATCAGGTTCACAGCGACTAGGTCTAATAATAATATTAGGCCTAGTTACCATGCCCAACCGGAGTGCAATAGAAGAGGCCCACAACAACCAATTCAATGTTGTTTTGAATACATGTATTACTTATATAGTGTGATTTTAAGTATAATACTTTCCATATGGCATATGTATTTTCAAAGTTATATATAATAATATACATTTATAATAGTAATTATAACATAAAATACACAGAGTGCTTAACACAAAATTTAAAATATTAATTGTGAAGCATTACAAAATATAATAATACTTAGATCAATATAGTTTAAAATTATATAATATCACCACCTGAGTAGTGTCTATGGACACGAAACTTTGAAGTTGTGGTTTAAACTATATTGATCTAAGTATTTTTATATTTTACAATGCTTCAAAAATATTTTTATATTGAATACACTAAACTAAACTAAAAAGAAAAAAAAAAAGAAAGAAAACCCCTTAACAATTTAGAATCCAATCAATATGTCATCATGACCTGCAAACTAAAACAATCGGAGATCTAGATCAGTTGCTCAACAAAGAAAACAGCAACTTTAATACAGCTTCTCAAAACATTTGAAAATTTAACTTTAAATTCCAGTTATGGCTCATGGCCTTAGTACATGTATATGTTACATACTTAAAGTTAAGGCAATCAAAAAAATGGAGAATGGTAATAATTCCCAGGTACCACAAGCCTTGAAAAAAATTAATAGAAATACATGACTGGTGACCTCGTCGATTCCAAATGAAGGACAATAATTTCAGACAATGCGCCCATAGTAAAAAATAAATAAATAAAGAGCGTTCTTATATAAAGAGTTTCCACTAAATGAACTTTACAGAGTTTCCCTTGCAGACCATTACAACCAATACAAAATTCCTTCTCAACCCCCCGAGGGGCATACAGAGGTGCGACCTGACGAAAGACGCTTCACTCTAGCATACTGACAAGATCTTCCTCTACCTATGGCCAGGTACCAATTTTACACCTGCGTACAGTGAGGAAATGCATGTAAAGAGTTGTTCCCAAGAACCTGGGACCTCTTGATCACCAGTCCAAATGACTATCACTACACCCCAATGCCACACAGGATAAAGGATTATTCTGCAATGTGAAGGACAGGTAGCAGCCGTAGACAATAAACCTGTCCTTTTCATCATCAACACCGTCATCATCATTATGATTATCATTATAGTCATCATCACGATTGTCACTATAGTCATCATCATCAGTCATCATCACGATTGTCATTATAGTCATCATCACGATTGTCATTATAGTCATTATCACGATTGTCATTAAAGTCATCATCACGATTGTCATTAAAGTCATCATCACGATTGTCATTCAAGTCATCATCACGATTGTCATCATTGTCATCATCCCGATTGTCATTAAAGTCATCATCATCATTGTCATCATCCCGATTGTCATTAAAGTCATCATCATCATTGTCATCATCACGATTGTCATTACAGTCATCATCACGATTGTCATTATAGTCATCATCATTGTCATCATCACGATTATCATTATAGTCATCATCATGATTGTCATCATTATCATACTATTGTCGTCTTCAGTCAGCATTGTCATCGTCATTGTTGCTGCCTACTTTGTGTGTGTATTAATATCAGTATTACTATGACTACAAGTTTTGCTGTGATTTTATTCCTTTTCCTGTTTTTTTTAGCTTGTAAAACCTGAAAAGTCAATAAAAAATATAAAAAAACAAAACAACTGTCTCACGTAATAATATAACAACAACAAAAATAATAATAATAAACATCTGTTTTAATAACGTCTTTTCGCACTGGATGAGTAGGCTCAAGGCCCCGTATGAAGTATTAGGAGCGGACGTGAGGTGCTACAAACCACAACACGTCGTCCCCTCTGATCTTAGCCTCCAGAATGTAATGATAACAAGACGACTGATGGTAATCTATAAAATGAGTTATACCTCTTGATGTACTTGGCAGTTTCTCTAAGGGCATGCAAAGACCAAACATCGCTGATGGGGTTATTGCCCTGATAGGCAGGTCGCAGGCTGGGGTTGGTGGGACGGTCTCGCTCTAAATACGGTTTGGCTGTGTAAGACTCTAAAGCATGGCTGAGGAAAATGTGGGGGGGAAAAATGCCAAAATGAACGAAATGAACGAAATCATTTGGTGAAAAATGAGAACACTTTCGTGCAAATGTTAAAATTTGCTCTATTTTAATTCCCCCCAAAAAAGTTGCCCACACCACTCCACATAAATGGTTGAAATAAAACAATGTTTTCTTGATAAAATATCCATCAACGAAGTATGATTATGAGACCTATCTACTTTTCTTATTCACCACTCAAAGATCGTAGTGTTAAGAACATTTTAAATTAACATTTTACCTTACTTATTTATAAAAATCAATTCCCAACCCCAAAACAATTATTGATTGGAATAAACTGTCAGAAAGATGCATCAAGGCTATAGGTGTAGATATCTTTAAAAGCAGATGTTTGAAGGATTAGGTGCATACCCCTAAACCCTGAGCACTTATATTCCACAAAGGAATCCTGCTCAGTAACTCTACACATACAGTTACAGATAAACATGAGAAAATTTGAGCGAGCAGAATTGATTTCTTCACACCAACGCCAACGTGAAATCTTTGTGCATCCTAAACTCAAAATCATTTAGATTATTAGATGCAATGCATTTATAGGAATTCAGTGAAAATCATTAATGTTGAATTCTTAACATATAACTCCAAATTTGCTCTAGTTCATATCTTATTCCGTAATAAAATGTATATGATGCTGCAATATACCCTATTATAGGCTGGAAATATTTGAATGGTGGAAATGCATCATTTTATGATGTGATCTAATCCACCTGGCATTAAGACAAAGGGCTATAGCTATGACCCAAGATCTGCTGGAACATTGACAACAACAACATAATGTGATCTAAGGGTACAAAAAATGATATTGCTTTTTTATATTGTCGCTTTAAACATACGTTGCTTGTAAAGATTAGGATGATGGAGTTACATGTTTGATGAACAAAACCAACGAAATATCATTTTTGATGGTAATAAATTAGTAAGGTCATAACGATAAGCAACATTAATATTGACTGTTGTTGATGATGAAGCCAAAATAATGAGCCCATGTGGACAATAAAGTTTCTATCTTATCCTATCTTAACAAATATCAAAGAAAAGTTGCCCTGTAGGCTTGTGTGGCGCTGTGGTCATTTGCATTCCAGAAGGCTGTCAGTTTGATTCCTGCTCGATTCCTTGATCTGACGTTGAGTCCTTAGGGAAACTTCTTTAAACTTATTTTTCTCATTGAATTCGGGTGTAAAAGAATTACAAGATATTGTTTGTGTGCAAGAAGGAAAGTGCTGATAATAAGCCACTCTACTGTATACTCTCCTCTCCTCAGGAAGTTGAGTAGGTACTGGTATGAACTGGGGTGCCTGGATGATAATTGCTGTAAAGCCTTTGAGTCTGCATTGAGAAGGAAACGCATCTTTGTCTTTATTTTAAAGCATACGTACCATAATACATCAATGCCAGAATAGGCAGCCACTCTTTCTGGCATCGTCAACAGGTGAAGAGGATCTAGAATACCCAAGGTGGGTCGTATACTGCGATTGGAGATACCTGTTAGGATATAAAAACAGTGACATAATCTAAAATACTAAATAATAATAATATTGACTGAATGTGAGTCAAATACTACGATTGGCAATACTTAGAAAGAAATTTTATGAAACTTAGACCAAAACATTATATGACACTTTATCAAATTTTGAATATATAAGGAAATAGAATTTTTGTGTACGTCTAAAATTATATATATAATATATATATATATAGAGAGAAACATCTAATATTAATATTCAGAACATCCAATGAAGATTGTTTACTGGGATTGAGGATTATTAAAAATAGAATAAGGTTTTGTCCAAAATGATAATATACAAATATCTTATATAGGGGGAGTCAGAAAAAAAATCATAAACTTTGCTTGTCAACAATAATAATAATAACAATAATAATAACAATAATAATAATGTATTTATAAAGCAAAAACTCTATATCACTTTATTGTCAATATCACAAAAATTCTATCACTTTATTGTCGATATTACAAAAACTCTATCACTTTATTGTCAATATCACAAAAGTATATCACTTTTTTTTTTGTCAATATCACAAAAACTCAATCACTTTATTGTCGATACTATAAAAACTCATATCACTTTATTGTCCATATCACAAAAACTCATATCACTTTATTGTTAATATCACAAAAACTCTATCACTTTATTGTTAATATCATAAAAACTCTATCACTTTATTGTTAATATCACAAAAACTCTATCCCTTATTGTTAATATCACAAAAACTCTATCACTTTATTGTTAATATCACAAAAACTCTATCACTTTATTGTCCATATCACAAAAACTCTATAACTTTATTGTCGTCTCGTTGGTATTTGTTTTCTTTTCTAAAACAATAATAATTAGCTGCCAAGTTTTTTAATAATGACGAGATAAATATAAAATTGACTTACCCGTTTTACAATTCATTTCTTTAAAATCAAACACGGATGTACCAGTGGTCTCACTTCCTGTTCCTGCAGTCGTTGGAACTGAGAGATAAATAAATAAAATAAAAATGAAAGTCAAATAACGGAACAGATCATGGCCCTATTCAATGCATCATATTTCTATGTTAGATCTTTGCATAAAGTGCTAAAACAATGAATAACATCACAGCATGTGAAACAATACCCTTCATCGATGAAATTATTATTAACATTGCCATTAATGTGATTGATACCATCAATGACAAAATCCAAAGAAGCGTAAAGCAAAATTCTTTGTTTTTCCATCTAAATATCATGAAAACGCATTGTAAATAGTTCAGTTTGTAAGATGGTCAATCCAAATGTCCCCCTTGGGAATAAAAAAAAAAGCAAAAATTATGTTTTCAAGCCTAGAAAATAACATATAACCTTTAACATTATTAACTTCACACACGTTAAAGATGTATTTTTTTTAAAGAGTCGTCTCATGACCTTAAAATTTTGACACTTCATTCCCTGCTGTCTCACTAATGTGCTGCCATTTGCATCTAAAGTGCAGTATGTTTATTGATTATAAAGAGGAATATACTGCGTTTTGGATGAAAACGGCAGTGTGTAAAAATCGATCACTCTATCTCTCTTTATCTTTCTATATATGTGTATGTATTTTTTCCCCTCATCTTTTGACATTGGTCCCTATAATTTCATTCTAATTTGATAAGCTGAAGAAATGTTCATTTTAAAAAACTACAAACCCCCCACATGACAGCTTGACATATTTGTGAAAATTCCAATTTCAATTATCAAGCAGTTAATGACATCACCACATCTTTTCATATAGCCTGTTACAAGTATATCCTCCTAGTCTGGCACAGACATCATTATGAGAATACTAGTAAAATGAGTTAGGTAAGATATAACCCTTTAAACTACAAGCTATGAAGTTAATGTTTTTATTCGCCAGGGTGAATATTCGAAGGCTACTACCTTCGGCCGCTCTAAGCGGGCAATTTTAGATAGCAGCAATAAGAGCCGTGGTCCGAATTGAAAGTTTCAGACATTTTTTCTTGGTAGTCAAGGAGTAAAAGAGTAAATTTTATTCTTAGCTCAGCATATAATTACTAAGCTCAATTAGGTTTGCATTATTCATAGAAATATTCAGCAAGATTTGAGTTTTTCAGTATAAAACTGAAGAATTTGAATAATCGGAGCAAGACTTACTGGCGATAAGTGGTTTCAAAGTGTGCATGACTGGAAGACCCTTGCCTATAGGCGCGTTGACAAAATCTAGGAAACCGGCATCTGGCTGAGAGGCGTAGAGATTAGCGGCTTTACACGTGTCCATGACAGATCCACCACCAACGGCTACGAACACGTCAAAGTTGTTGGCCTTAGCAAAATCTGTGGCTTCCTTAAAACTTGATAAGATGAAAATACAAATATTTTCGTTGAGTACCTCAAGCCACTACAATTGTCTTGCAATTTTTTCACTTTTGGACATTAAGCCGACACAGATGGCTCAGCTGCAAGAGTCAGCCATGTGGCACAACATGACAATTATGATTGTAAACAGTAGCATAGTACCATCACTTTAATCAACAAAGATAAATACACAGATCTTAAGACTCATTTGTTTTCTCAAGTGTGTTGACATTGTTTTGTTGGATTTAATTCTAAGCAAATTTATTGCATTAATTGTATTTACTTTTTGGTGATGTTAAGTGCTATGAGCTCTTCCTTTGGATATGGGAGAGCGCAATAGAAATGTCATATATTATTAATAATAATAATAACAGTTCATTTCTATAGCGCTTTTTACCTAGGTCTCAAGGCGTTTAACTAAAACTTGACATTAATAACATACATATTATAGTATATTGTACACAGATATAATATAAATCATTCAGTGAAGATTACTAGATTAAGAGGAAGAAGAGAATACATATTATTATAATATACATAGTGCATGAATAATTTAGGCTAGGTTATACAGATAACAAAGCTGAGTC
>JASKDV010067926.1:0-15416 GCA_032466395.1 Aegires albopunctatus | reverse complement strand
TCTCTCTCTCTCTTTCTCTCTCTCTCTTTCTCTTTCTCTCTCTCTCTCTCTCTCTCTCTCTCTCTCTCTCTCTCCCGGTTTGACTAACAAAAACAATATAGTGGATTTGCTCAAAACATACCCAATGTGCTTTTCAAAAGTTCCTTGGCAAGTCATAATCCTTCTCAACCTTTGAGTGGAATACGTAGGTACACCGATGAATTGCGCTTCGTTTCTCTCTGGAATACTGACGAGATATGACTTATAATAGCCTGGTACTCAATTTAGACTGCGTACGGTAAGGTGTGTAAAAAGCTTTTCCCAAGGCTCAAGATCACACCCAACTGAATTTCAAATCTGGGAATGTGTTTATTTATATTCGGTGCATGCTGTGCCCAAATGTCTCCAATAAACGACAATTCCACACTGTTAACTGTTAAAAGGAACTCTCACTAATATACATAATCTTTATATCTTTTTCATGGTCTCTTGGGTGCTGTCTCTCTTTTTTTAATCCGTCTGCCTAATTGGTAGGTAGAGATATAGGGAGTGGCGTCGTGGTCGAATGGTTAGCGAGGTCGACTTTCAATCGAAAGATTGAGAGTTCGATTCCCGCTGGCGCTTTGTCCGATGTTGGGTCCTTGGGATTGTCTCTTTACGCGCACGTTACGCAACCACTTTGGTTTAAAAAGAGTACTGGGGGCTAGATGGCCATCGAGAAGAGCCTAGAATAAAAAGTGTCCTAGGAACAATAAAGGCTCTATTTACTTATTTAAAGAATATATAGTTGACTTACTGAGTTACACTACTGTTAACTTACTGTACGACTTGCAAGCCTCGGCAGCTTTCCTTTTCTCGTTGCATATCGTTGTCTATACGCACGCTGCTATGTGAATAGATATCTGAAGGTCATTGTGAGGTGTAAATTGGAGGTCATTGTTTTGCAATCGTTGAGATCATTACTCAATGTTACTGACAGCATGGCGACTGGACATCCTTTATGTTATATTTTGGTCTCATTTCAGAAAAGACAGAAGGTAATGGCATTATTCGCTGAAACTTTGGAATTTCGTCTTAAAGATTAAATTAATGTGTTAAAAATCTTGCTTCAAGTATTAGGAGGTAGATTCAGATTTTACAGCGTATTTTAAATAGTGCGCTGTTGAAAATGTTTATTTGGGACCTTACTCCTAATAAATTTTGATTGTTGGCTATTTCTGATGGAAGGCGTCCAATGTATCCTCATGCACTATGTTGCACTATTACCTGTAAATCAGGATATAGTTTGCTATGCATATAGCCATGAATTAAAAATAATAATAATAATAATAAAGAAAACCAAAACCAATACACAACCAAAAAAAAAAAAAATACATAGGAAAACAAGCAACAACAAAAAACGAAACGCAAAACTAAATAAAAGATAAAAAATCCACTAAATGAATTGAAATAATCAACAAAAACGAACAAACCATTGAGAAAAAATAATAGATTTATTTTATAATGTGATTCTTCCTCAAAATTAGATATCGTTTATGATCACAGCTGCAGTCGAAAGACCAACGCATAAAATTACTAATTATATAGGAAAATAGTATTTAATTTATCATACAAAAATATAATCATGATTCTAAAAATATACTAATAAATGCAATGATAAGACTTTAACAATCGATATTATAAGTAGCAGTATAATGCGTAGCGTAGTAATGAGGATTGCCGTGATGATGGTAATGATAATGATGGTGATGATGAGGATGATGGTGACAATGATGATGTTATTGAAGGTAATGATGCTCACGATAATGATGATGGTCATGATTATGATGATGATGATGATGATTATAGTGGTGATGATGATAACGATAATGAAATGATAATGATGATAGTGATGATTATGTTGATGATAATGATGATGATTAAAATTATTATAAAGGCGAATCGGGTGATGTTGATCCTTCAACAATAACATGTTTGTTTTAGTTTCTAAATCGTTTTCAGACAATATTTAACTCAACAATATTTCATAATATCATATTATAGTGAGAATTATCATTTGAACCAATGAAAAGTAAAATTATGGTTTCTGTTGTTGTTGTTTTGTTTGTCTTGGGTTTTTTCTTGGCTTTGCAAAACATATTCTTCGATGTAGATAATAATCATTTCATAAAATGACGAACTCGAAATTACAATGTAATCCATGCCAGCTGATAGCCTTAAATAATTAAACCTTTATTTCATGTCTTTTGAGTACTACTAACTTCCGGTAGCGTTTTAAACTATGCATTGTAAAAATAACAATAATTAAAAACAAAACCACCATAACAAAACAAAACAACCGTTTAAAAATAAAAGTGATATTTGGTAAAACACTTCGAAAAAGTGTAACAATGCAAATAGAATATAATTAGAATTAAAGCAAAATCTGGGCAATGATCCATTGAATAATATTGTGTGTATAATCTAAGATACATACAGAATTGGCGTGACGATTATTGAAACCCATAATGAATTTCTCAAAATAAAACACTTTGAAAAATTGTAACAATGCAAATAGAATACAATTAGAATTAAAGCAAAATATGGGCAATGATCTATTGAAAAATATTGTGTGTATAATACAGAAATCGTTACGATTATTGAAACCCAAAACGAATTTCTCAAAATATACCAAAATTGTATGCCATAAATTATAATATAAAAAATTGTGAGAATGCTGAGATGTATGAGTATGAAGTAATGCCCAATAAATTTTTGGAGTATAAAATTTAGGATAACAGTGACGTAAACGTGTCTAGGAAAGCATTATATCATCGGTGGAATTCATGTATTAATACCGGGAATCATAAATAATTGAGACCAAATACTTCCAGAAACAATTCAACATTTTACATCAAGCCGTTCTGAACTAATGTTCAAGCATTGGGTCCAGCTACAAGCATGGCCAAGCGTAAAGAGACATGCTTGACTTTGGAATGTCCGAGGAATTTTCAACAACATCGGAGAACATTTCAAGACTGCGGTCGGTCTGCGCCGAATGTATATTATATTGTCTCCAGTCTTGTTCAGCTTAGGAAATATCATGAGTAACACACTAAATGACTTTGAACCCACAATCTCCATCGGTGGACTAGAAATCAACAGCCTACCATTCACCGATGACATAGACATTTATGATTATGGGTAGTAGCAACAGTGAACTGCAATACCTCACTGTTAGAGAGCAATGATCCTTTGAAAATATCTTCGATATAACGTAAGCTACACACAGTATAGGCGTAACCATTAGTGAATAAAATAGACCAAAAGAGTATGCCATACACCCAAAGCAATACCAATGCTATAATATCAAAAATTGGGAGAATGCTGCTAATTATGAGTACGAAGTAATGCAAGAAAAATTGTTTTACTATAAAAATTCGGATAACCCAGTGATGTAAAGTCAGTGTCTAGGAGAGCATAATGATATCGGTAGAATTATTGCAGTAAAACTGGATGTCATAAATAATTGAGACCAATACTAACAGGCTGGTTAGCAGCTCAGAGACACATTGGCGTAAAAAAGTAATATGAGAGTGAAAAATATAAAATGTTGGTACATGTATAATATATATATAATTATGTATAAATACTGCATAAGGATAAAACGCTTCAAAATCAAGTCAGATCAATTTTTGTAAGAACCATAGTAATCAGGGTAACTAGGAGAAGAGATCTTTTTAGTTCAACAGTAACATACAATGCAGAAAGAAAGATTTACATTATTCAAAAATAAAACATAAAAATATGACGTTGTTTGGCATATTGTGACGTCATAATATATTGTCAAAGTTATCAATAAACTGACCAATCACAGACTTCAGTTTCAAATCTTTGGTTGAGCCTAACAATGACAACGTAATTTGTGTTGTGTAATACCGACAAAGCATTAGAAGTCACTTGGCATGGCTGTGTGTCAGCTCTCTTATCCATGAAAAGTTTGGTGGCGATCTTCATAGTACATACTACTTCACCCAAGAGCAGCTTCACAGGGTATCCATCAATTATTATGTTTACATCAATTACAACGAAACTTCTTAATTATTTGACTTTTAGAGGTCGTTTCGTATTGGACAGACTGGCTGAGAGCTTCGTATTGAACAGACAGACTGAGAATCTTCTTATTGGACAGACTCACTGAGAATCTTCGTATTGGACAGACTGGCTGAGAAGCTTCGTATTAAACAGGCTCACTGAAAATCTTCGTATTGCACAGACTGGCTGAGAATCTTCTTATTGAACAGGCTCACTGAGAATCTTCGTATTGCACAGACTGGCTGAGAATCTTCTTATTGGACAGACTCACTGAGAATCTTCTTATTGGACAGACTAACTGAGAATCTTCTTATGGGACAGACTCACTGAGAATCTTCTTATTGGACAAACTGGTTGAGAATCTTCTTATTGGACAGACTGGCTGAGAATCTTCTTATTGGACAGGCTCACTGAGAATCTTCGTATTGCACAGACTGGCTGAGAACCTTCGTATTGAACAGGCTCACTGAGAATCTTCTTATTGGACAGACTGACTGGGAATCTTCTTATTGGACAGGCTCACTGAGAATCTTCTTATTGGACAGGCTCACTGAGAATCTTCTTATTGGACAGACTGGCTGGGAATCTTCTTATTGGACAGGCTCACTGAGAATATTCTTATTGGACAGACTGGCTGGGAATCTTTTTATTGGACAGAATCATTGAGAACCCATTTATTGGACAGACTGACTGGGAATCTTCTTATTGGACAGACTGACTGGGAATCTTCTTATTGCACAGACTGACTGAGAATCTTCTTATAGGACAGACTGGGTGGGAATCTTCTTATTGGACAGGCTCACTGAGAATCTTCTTATTGGACAGACTGGCTGAGAATCTTCTTATTGGACAGACTGGCTGAGAATCTTCGTATTGGACAGACTCACTGAGAATCTTCTTATTGGACAGACTCACTGAGAATCTTCTTATTGGACAGACTCACTGAGAATCTTAGTATTGGACCGACTGACTGAGAATCGTCTTATTGGACAGACTCACTGAGAATCTTAGTATTGGACAGACTCACTGAGAATCTTAGTATTGGACAGACTGACTGAGAATCTTCTTATTGGACAGGCTGGCTGAGAATCTTCTTATTGGAAAGACTGGCTGAGAATCTTCTTATTGGACAGGCTGGCTGAGAATCTTCTTATTGGACAGACTGACTGAGAATCTTCTTATTGGACAGATTCACTGAGAATCTTCGTATTGAACAGGCTCACTGAGAATCTTCTTATTGGACAGATTCACTGAGAATCTTCTTATTGGACAGACTGGCTGAGAATCTTCTTATTGGACAGGCTCACTGAGAATCTTCTTATTGGACAGACTGGCTGGGAATCTTCGTATTCGACAGACTGGCTGGGAATCTTCTTATTGGACAGGCTCACTGAGAATCTTCTTATTGGACAGACTCACTGAGAATCTTCTTATTGGACAGACTGGCTGAGAATCTTTTTATTAGACAGGCTCACTGAGAATCTTCTTATTGGACAGACTGTCTGGGAATCTTCGTGTTGGACAGACTGACTGAGAATCTTATTATTGGACAGACTGGCTGAGAATCTTCTTATTGGACAGGCTCACTGAGAATCTTCTTATTGGACAGGCGCACTGAGAATCTTCTTATTGGACAGACTCACTGAGAATCTTCTTATTGTACAGACTGGCTGAGATTCTTCTTATTAGACAGGCTCACTGAGAATCTTCTTATTAGACAGACTGGCTGAAAATCTTCTTATTAGACAGGCTCACTGAGAATCTTCTTATTGGACAGACTGACTGAGAATCTTCTTATTGGACAGACTGGCTGAGAATCTTCTTATTGGACAGGCTCACTGAGAATCTTCGTATTGAACAGACTCACTGAGAATCTTTGTATTGAACAGACTCACTGAGAAGCTTTGTATTGGACAGACTCACTGAGAGGCTTCGTATTGGACAGACTCACTGAGAATCTTCGTATTGAACAGACTCACTGAGAAGCTTCTTATTGAACAGACTCACTGAGAATCTTCGTATTGAAGAGACTCACTGAGAAGCTTCGTATTGAACAGACTCACTGAGAAGCTTAGTATTAAACAGACTGACTGAGGGTCTTCTTATTGGACAGGCTGACTGAGAAGCTTCGTATTGAACAGACTCACTGAGAAGATTCGAATTGGACAGACTGACTGAGGATCTTATTATTGGACAAGCTTCGTATTGGACAGACTCGCTGAGAATCGACCTTGGCTGCCACTTTTCTTTTTTTCTTTTCTGCCGTTTAGTTTTTACCGAATTAACGAGCCAGACGCTTACTTGGGAATAAGAGGGCACGAGAAAGAGAAAAGAGGACGCCCGAAAGAATAATATTGCTGAAGGAGGCTGGAATGATACTGGCAATGATAGAAACTGCGCGAGACTGGCACAATTGGCGAGAGAAATGAGGCACTGGATCGGATAAGTAATAAGTAAGTAGAGGCACTATGTGACTTATAACGGCACCGGAAGGATGTAAGAAGTAATTCATACCGGCATTTCTTCTATTGGGTCATGGAGCTTAAGCTGACAAAGTTCTTCTTCTTAGTGTGGTAGTAGTCTAAAGGTTCTGATATGTTCACCTTCGAAAATGATATCTATGGAGACAGCTCTTTGCGTGCCGACCATGAAAGAGACATCTTTTATGATTTACCTTCCTTTAATACAAGCATTAAGGGGTACATCATATCACAGTGCTTTCACAAACGATTTAGTTACTTAGTTAGTTGCAGTTTAAGGGCTCAGTCAACCACTAGGGTTATCTCAGAGCCCATGAAAAAGTAAGATCATAAGCTAGTGAAAAGATAAAAGTAAAAGTAGAAGAAATAGATTCTAGAAGAAGGAAAAAAGTCGCCAAGGAGGAAAAGAAGCACTTCAAATAATAAACACAATTCATATAATAATAAAGATAACTAAATTGAGAGATGATTTACAGAAAAAAAAACATCATCTCAAAAACAAAAAACCTAAATAATGATGGCCATCAAGCCCCAAAAAATGCACTACAATGCAAAGACCACCCAGGATTTTCCTAACGCCCTTTGTGTACAAAATTACTTGGTCCCTCTAATTAACAAGTGACCCTGACAGTATAGTCGAGCAATGCACACACATGGGGAATGGCCATCAGCTATATGCCTCCCTCCCTCCCCAGCAAAACCTCCTCCGTTCTCTGAGGGGACAAAACAGCCTGATAGACAGAAGATAGGACAGATAGGAGAAGAAGCTCCCGTTCCCTTGGTCTCCTCTTACGACCCGCACATGGGGAAGCGTTGGCCCTATTCTTTACCCATGGGAACCACACGGGGCTGAAAAGCGGAGATCTTCTTATCCTTTATTTTATTTTATTCTGTATAAGCTTGCAGGCTTTAATTATTACTAATATCAGTTATAAAACACCATAAATTCACTCTAAACCTATGAGAAAAATAGCCCACCAATGATGGCCGTGGTGATTGGGCAATGATCTTTTAATGGCTTGACACTGGAGTTTACCAGTTGGACTGGCAAGCAACTAAATTAAGACCCATATGCAGCTGTGAGCAAGAGGCAAAAATATAATACATGTATTCAAAAAATTATCTCTTTATAAGAACTTAAAATGAAAATTCTGTGGTAATTTATCGAAGTTGTTATTGAATTAATATCAAATCAATTTTTAACATAAACTTATTTCAAACTTGTGACACATGAGCTCTATGAAAGCACTAATTGGTAATTTACATAATATACAATGTGTACAATAAATATACTCAAAATTAATATGTAAAGTCACAAAGCTGAATAAATGCATTGTTCTTCCACATCAACTCATACATGATTTGATAAGATTGGAGGCCTGGTAGCTCAGTCAGTAAAGCCTTGGGCTACAATACTGTGAGAACTAAATTCCATCCCCCAGTCGGAGCAGATTTATCTCATGGCTTCCCTGTTCACCCAGCAGTGAATGGATAACTAGATCTCTTACATCCAGTAAAAGTAAAACATTAGGAATTTACTACTGATTACCTTGGCCGAAGCTTTATCACCAAAACATGGCAACTTTCTCATTGGACATGGTCTAAAATGAGGGTCACAATATCGACTGAAACTCAGTTCTTAAATGAGATTGAATGCCGACTGCTGTTCCTTCTGACCCCCTAGGAGAAAAAGGTGCAGCTAAAATCCCTGATATAGAGTATCAAAACCAATATCAAGGCCAATACCATTCATGATAGTCTCTTTAAATTTCACCTCTTTTTGCACTATTTACACTACAGTAATTATACATTTTTAAAGAATTGACAATACCAAAAGTTTTTTGAAAGCTTTCTAAGAAACCAAATTGGAATCATCAGACATCTTCTACCAGCATCATTTATAATATCACAGTAATTAACAGTAACATTTTAAGAAACTTGAGTTGTCCTCTTTCAGTCATTGCTGACAAGGATAGTGTCCTTTCACTTCACATCATGTTCAAAACAGGATTATCAGTTGAAAAGACTAAGGATATAGAAGTAAAAGAGAAAAAAAAATTAATTAAAAGGAATCAATGCCCATTGAAAATCTCTGAAACCGAAGTCAGATAATAATATACCAACTTTGCAATAAGTGAGTTTTTATTTGTGTTCCCCCTCTTTAATATTGTTACAATTTGACTGATAATTTGATTGACAACCCATCATTTTGTTTAATTCAAATTTAAAATGGTGTTTTGTTGGAAATCACATTTACACCCTGAGCCTAATGTCCTTCACAGTACAACCTTAGGCCTACTACATTAACAACTTAGGCGTTTTGAGTAAAGGGTAGGGGATAGGAGGTGATGGGGTCGTTAGAGACTAAGCCTAATGGGATTAGACTAGATAGGTTAATGCCATAGTCACTAAATAAAATTTGGCAATGCTCTTGCTAGCAAGCACCGTTACCCTAGAAAGGAGCCCTTTTTTCTTCGTGGACTCCCTTTCCATATTTCGAAGTCAGATAATTTGAAATTTGC
This sequence comes from Aegires albopunctatus, assembly GCA_032466395.1. Classification (NCBI taxonomy): domain Eukaryota; kingdom Metazoa; phylum Mollusca; class Gastropoda; order Nudibranchia; family Aegiretidae; genus Aegires; species Aegires albopunctatus. Next base: position 6,361 of record JASKDV010067926.1, on the reverse strand, counting down.
TCTCATTCCCAAGATATCTGAATAATAAGATTTCCACTGTGTATGAGTAGCTCTAGATGAAAGAAAAGTTTTACTTACTTTCAGACAAATAAATTCTCCTGAAATCACATACAAATATATATTTCTAAACCTGAAAAATTTAATAGATAATGACATTTCTCTTGAATCTTAATTTGACAGTTACTGCTCATAATTTTGAAAATATCCTTTAATCTGCAGCATATGACTTACAATGGTTAAAATTACACAATATCAATGCAAGGAATCAAATTCTAAAAAGTTTTTGAGTATTCTTGGAATCTGTAAACTTGCTATGGATTTTATTCTGTCGGAACCAATGGATTTTCTTATATTCAGTCGACATATATGTCGCAAAGACTTTGGAGTGGCTGTAGAAATAAAGCGTTAAAAAGGAAATTACAACATAGTTAATTTGTAGTATGAAATATAGATGAATTTTACAAAACATTATTTAATGGGTAGATCTATATCAAGAAAAAAATGAATGAAAATGACTTTTTCCATTTTCAGCCTAACTGCAGTTTTTGTGGCCCTCTAATTCTGTGGCTAAGTTCAATCCTCTAGGCAAGAATCTGTGGGTGGAATGACTTGGAATCACTCTTATTATAAATTACCATCATTCTGAATTTCTAGGACACAGGTGTAAAAATAAGTAACAGCATTGATGATGTCAAAACTGGTAAATATATAGACTTTGATATACTTAATGTCACATTTCCCAATTGACTTCATTGAAATCAGGATAATCTAGTTTATCAACAAAGCTTTTGAAAAGTTTTAACACATTTAATACACAGAAAGAAATGCCTTAAACATGCCACTTGTGACATATCGTTCAAAACAATTTTTATTCTGAATGATCTGCATACTACAGGTTTATGTATGCCCTGAAAATAATGACAAAGCAAAAATTCACGAGCTCAATACTTACTTTCCCAAATGTGCAAAAGCAAAATACAAGTAGGATTATGATGTGGAACTAGATTTTTGGCAGTCAGGCCTCTATTATTTTCAGCATAGACATTGGCCCCATATTCCAACAGGAGTTCTATGAGGTTATAATTCCCTTGAATGGCAGCACTATGCAAAGGCGTGAGGTGAGCAATAGATGCATTCACATTGGCACCAGCTTGGAGCAAGATGTTAGCACACTCAATGAAGTCTGGGTTTAAAAAGTAAGAGGAAAAGCAGAGTTTAAAAAAAAGATAAGAATCAATAATTGATGTAAACTGCAGCTCAGAATATTACCAAAATAACATTTTTTCTTCATTGTCACATGGATTATAATGCAAATGATTAAATTTTTGCATGCATAGAATATAAGAAATCTTAAAGTAATTAAGATTGTCCATTTCACTTACACACATAAAACATATTAAAGTGCAGTATCAAATTTTGTGTAGGTGTGTAACAAACTGATCTTCATTAAATCTTTTTTACTTTTTAAAACTGTGTAGGAGAGAAGGGAAAAACGGAACTGAAGGAGAGTATGCATAGCTTTAATTTTACTGGTAAGCCAATTGAGAGCATGGCCATTCTTTAGGCTATTGAGGGTAAAAGTTAGGTGCTAAAATTAATTTTCTTAAAATAGGTTGAAAAGAAAAAAAAAATTCATTAGAAGCGAATATGGCACATCCAAAGGTTTACAAAGAGACTAAAAATTTTAGCAAATTTCAATACCCTATCCCATTATTGAATTATTGAGTGAATCCTTTTTAATAACCGTAGCGTCCTTTATTGTTATTGAACATACGATATATAATAGTAATTCCTGCTATAATCCTGGCATTTCAAAAAAAAAAAAAAAAAAAAAAAAAAAACCCAAAAGACTGTATCATTGCTGGTGGCTACAAGGCAATCAGGCCTATGGTCTTTTTGTTTAAAATAGCAGCAATGTCAACAAATCTAAAACAAGAATGGAATAAGTATCTGGCCACAACAATCACAGGAATGAGTGAAAAATAAAATGATAAAATATGGTCACCTTTTTTGACAGCAGCATGTAAAGGTGTTCCAAAGTCAAGGTCACTGGCTTCTAAATTAGCTCCATGATGAATTAACAGTGGTAGGCAATCCCAGTTATCTAGAAAAATTAATCATTGAGAATGGGTTAAAAACAAGATTACAAACTGCAGATCTTGTGAATAATGTGGAATATACCTAGAACTACCAAGCTCATGAAATGTATCCCTTTGTGGTGATTGAATAAATTCAAATGATTTATGATTAAGGTCACTGGCCACCCTGAGACTGAGAGATTATAACCTCTGGTTCTTCATCTGATTCCATACTTTCAAAGGAACCATCAAGACATCCATAAATATATGATCATTCATGATGCAATTCAGAATTTTTCATATATGGATTTCCAGCTGAGTAAAAAGGTGAATTGCTCATTGACAAGCATCAAAATAATTTTAACGTAATAATGCATGAATACAATGCCAGCAGACCATCATATTCATAATGCAAATTACTAAATTGTGTTGAATGTGTGTTACTTATGAGGGGGAAATAACAAAATTTAAAGGCTACTTACTGCCAAGAACAACTTCATGTAGTGGAGGTGTAAGATTAAACGGTGGATTCACTACAGCACCGTTTTCTAAGAGATATTTGATACATTCTAGACTTCCATTTGCACAGGCATCACTTAAAGGTGTTGCACCATCTATATTTCGTAAATTGACCTAAAGAGAAGACAGCGATAAAAATGACAGCTTCTGTTTCTAAATAGCTGAATTAGACAGGTATCTTAAAAGCATTTTAACGATATAATATTTAATATTGTTAAGAAAAAAGAAACACTTTGTATGATACAAAGGTCTGACGTTCAGTGCTTGGGGAGGTCTTGTATTTTCCTAACCGCACTCAAGTGTAAAAGAGTACTCAGTATAGGCAATGAAAGATCTTGTAAGTATGCTGGCTAGTAATCCTTAGTAACTGGCTGCTCTACTGTATGCTCCCAGAGAGTTGGGATGATATTTGTCAGATAGCATGCCAGGGGGAATATTTGATGTATAAAATCCATGAGACTGCAATGAACGGAGATACAGATTATAAAACCCCCATTATCTTTTTCTTTACAACAAAAATAATGACCCTAATGAAAATTTTCCAAGCAAATGATAAAAACTGACAAAAATCAAGCTTTCCTGGTTTTCTTCTCGACAATTTTTCTATGATTTGAAATCATGATGACCATAGAGTGCATTAACTTTAGTTTCACGGACGCATTGTCTACTGACCTCTGCACCATATTCATGAAGAAGTACAACACATTTATAATTTCCCGCTAAACATGCTTCGTGAAGAGGACGTAGCAAGTCATAGGTGCCTCCCTTGTTCACATCCACACTTCCATCATTGGAGCAAAGTATTTGTCTCATATCATCAAGTCTTCCTTCTCTAGCTGCTGCATGCAATCCATATTCACGGGCTGAAAGAAGAATAGATATGAAATAAAGTCAGTACAAAAATAATAACTTTATAAGAAAACTAATAAATCTTACACTATTAGGAATTGCCCTACTTTTTATCTAAAACAGTGTACAGATTGGCACATTAATCCCTTTGGGGTGAGGAAATACACTTCCTCCTGTCAAAAGGGAAAAAAATCAAAATTCAGGCAGTTATCATAAATTCTAAAGGTTTTGTTTTAATTTTTTTCAACATTCTACACCTGACTCTATAAAAGCCATAGCATTGCAAATCGATTCAACTTTGATAGACAACTCGTTACTTCTGCCACTAGGTCATGCTGATACCAGACAGCCAGTTGTGACAAGTCCAATGGTGAACACTAGGATGCAAAGTTGATAAGAATAAGTGCCAAACTGCAAGAAATATTAAAAAGTGAATTAGACAATTTTTCTTATATATATATATATGTATTGCAAATGTAATCTGGAGCTGATCGCTACTGACCACACTCAACTAGCAGGGCGTGGCCGCTTTTTAAACCACAGGGAGCTACAGAAAGGAGCTTGCTGTGACATCTTTGCTTCAATTAAGGATACATGTTTCTGTAACAATGTAGTGCCGTGAAACAGTAATCAATTCATGTAAGAAAAAAGGGAAAGTCTTGCAACTAAATGTGTAGGCTAATCATTAAATTGCACAAAAGCCTGATTTTCAGCTCACTTATAAATAAATATATATTGTGCTAAACAGTTTTATTAAGCCTAATTTATGTGAATGTTTTGGTTTAAACATAGAAACAACTGTTTTATCTTTTAAAATCACTTTCTAAAGCAGGAGTTGTGTCTGCATTAGATTTTGTAGCTCTTTGAGTGTACTGAGTGTACACCGAAGTGTACATATAAAGATATCTAGGCATTATAAAACTAGATCTAGATCTCTGGCCTTCATCTCTCGTCGAAAAATATCAAACAATTTGTACTTCTTGTGACACTGTAAAGAATTCTTTTTACGCAAGAACAATCCTTCAGTGGAATGCTTTGAGCGAAGAAATAGTAAGTGCTAAAAGCCTGGACAGCTTTGAGACCAAGTTGTCTCATGTAAACCAAGCACTTGAATAGCACACAGCAACCTGTCATTGTAATATATCCAGTCAGAGTTTTTAAGGACTACAAAACCAGAACTAGAACCAGAATCTAAAAGGTATTTATGGTATTGGGGTCGTTTGACATCCTGTAGAGCTGCAGGGTACGCCGAGCCTCTCCTAGCCGACCGAGAACCGGCTGTTTACCTAATCTCGAGACTCCCCGATGACACGCTCAATGTGAGTGAGCCATCGGGTTTGCAGCGATTAGGCCTAAAAATCACATTTGACCTAGATTTCTAGATCTAGTTACCATACCCAACCAGAGTGCACTGGAAGGGTGATTGCGTGTAAGAATCTAAAAGACTAGATCTAGAATCTAGATATCGAGAACTAGATTCAGGTTCAATTGTCCTGAACCTTTTTTGAGGTCCTGAACCTTTTTTGAGGTACCGAACCTTCCAGGTGAATTCACCGAACCCTTCAGGCATGTCATCACGAATTTACACGATGAGTCGGAACCTTTGAGACTGATTCACCGAATCCCTAGGGTTCGATAGAACCTAGATCTAGATCTAGATTGGGAACCACTGTTCTAGATATAATCTAGATCTGGATCTAGATCTAGATCTAGATCTAGAATCGGGAGAAGTTTAGTATGCTTCCTCCACTTTTCTCTTCTAAATATGGCGCATGAGACATTGCTTTTTTTTCTCTTTGTACACGGGGATGGAGATTTCTTACATGACATTTGAGACAGCTGCAATTTTCCACCCAGATCTTCAATCCCATGTAGTTATAGATCTAGATTTAGATCTAGATCCTAGATCTAGTACGTACGTAATCTCCAGATTTGTTTATATTTACAAAATAAAATTAAAATATTAATAATAGCCTCCCTTGTATTAAAGTGGCTACGTAGTATAGGCCCATGGACGTGATCGTTGTGGAGCTTCTAAACAGACCAAAATAAGTGACGTATATTTGTAAAATTCTGGAAGCGATAATCAGAGATTGCATTGTGGATTTTCTTTAATGTAATGATCTACTTAGCAACTGTACACGTACTGTCAACATGGCCTTCGAAAGGGACATTCGTGTATGACTCAGTTGATAAAAAGGATGAATGATATTGAAATCATATTTTATATTTCCAAAAGGCATTTGATTCTGTACCTCATGAAAGATTGTTCTTGAAGTTGAAGCTTAAGGGTGGAATTGCTGGTAATGCATATTAGTGGATAGTATCTTTCATGACAAACCGCAGGCAGAAAGTAACAGTTGTTGTTGTCGGGAATGACTGGCTTTGAACCAGTACGACCTAGCGGTTTCCCGCAGGAAAGTGTTATAGGTCTTCTCTTATTGACTTATTTATTATAGTTTACATATGATCGTCCAGAAGTTATCAAATCAAGTTGTAACATTTTTGAAGATGATTCTAAAATAATTTATGCTTCGACACTAGACCGGCATTTGCTACAGATTGATCTATTTTCCTCCGTCTGTTGGTCTGATTGTTAGAAATTGCATTTTAATTAATTTAATATTTCTGTATGCAAGGTTTTGCATTATATCGGTAGATTTAATCCTGCTTATCAATCATTACTTCACAGAGGATTTTCAAACCAATTACAAATCAATATTTTATCTGGTACAGATTCTGAAAAAAAACTTGGGTGTTGTCTTTGATCATATTTTTTTGGGTGTGTGCTAAAAGGGCAAACAGAGTAATTGGTGTTATATAATATTTGATGTAGGCCTAAGCCTCCTTATCTACAAGCCGTGCCTTCGCCTTCGTTGCCTCTTACGTAAAGGGCCGGTAGACTCGCATCGGCC
>JASKDV010067816.1:0-15418 GCA_032466395.1 Aegires albopunctatus | reverse complement strand
ATCAGAGAGAGAGAGAGAGAGAGAGAGAGAGAGAGAGAGAGAGAGAGAGAGAGAGAGAGAGAGAGAGAACATGAAAATTGAGTAGAAAATAGAGAGAGAGAAGAGGGGATGGAAGAAAACACACAGAGTCAACATGAAAATTGACAGTAGAAAAGAGAGAGGGGGGAGGGGGTTTTAATGAAATTTTAAATAAAAGGAAAGGTTCACAACGATTGGAAATTACACCGCTATTTGGTGTAATCGTGGCAAGTGGACCAAGATAGGCGACTGGGCCGAGCTGCGCATCTTACATATATAGATAAATATATATAATCCATAAGATACATTAATAAAATAATGTGAATGCCCACTGCATTGAGCTCAAGCTCCATTCAATTAGGGCGGCGATAGTGGTAAAAATTGAAAGATTTGTTGCAAAGGCAGAGTTGCGCACCTATGCAAATAAGACTGAGTTGGCACAATATTAATCGGACCTACTTGGGAGACTGTCCCAAGATGCGCGTCATAGGTCTATAAATATGGTAGAGCCTTGGCCAAATGGATGGATGTGGATAGTCGTTCAGGTCATTTCACCCTTATCAATGTATAGCAACCATTTGGTAACATGAGACCTCAAAATTAGTATTTACAGTTTAGCATCTCTGATTTGTTTCTTTGTGTTGCTCAATATTTTATCATTTACAAAAATTTCAGATCTATGGTTTCTTTGGTGATTGCTACTGATTGGGATATTTTAATAAAACGATATTGTCCATATTGTAATAACAAATGTGACAAGGACAAAATAGTCATGAGAATATTATTAATAATAATAATAAAAACCGTACATTTCATTTCTATAGCGCCTTTTACAGAGGTCTCAAGGCGCTTAAATAAAACTAGTATACAAAGATTAACAAACTACAGTCTGGTCTCTCTAATCCGAACATTTCCGTTCCCGGCAATTTGTTTGGATTACAGAATTTTCAGGATTAGAGAATTCCATACTAAGAAATAATAAAAGAAGAACAAAATCTGTCCCCAGAATATGGTTTGGATTACAGAAGGGGGGGGATTCACCAGTATACTCATTGAGAGTACGAACCATATTATAATTAAAAGTAAGGGAAACGGAGGAAAAAACAACAACACAGGATGCAACCATGGCAGTGTCAACGTCCTCAAACACACATTGCCTATAAAAGCACGGTTTAGCCCTCGGCCGACTGCCATGTGTATGTCTCACTAACACTGTATTATATGTTAAAGTATTTTGTATGAAGGCTTAAGAAAATCATTAACGGTTTAAGATTTCTCGGCAACGGATTATTGGTGCAGCTTTTACACTAATTGTAGCTGAATGGTTTGTTAATTGTCCTGTATTGAACTGCCGTTTGCATCCAAAATAAAAATATTTATTGAGTATGTATATATAAAAGAATTATACTGCATTTTGGATTGTGAAGCAAATGGCAGTGAAACATGCACACCAGCTTCCCATGCATGCAATGTCTTAACCTCTCCAAGCTTTTCATACTTATGATTTTTCATAATTTTACTGATCATTGATTAATATAGCATTACGACTTTATAAAACCAGCCTGTTTTCTGAATATATCTTAACCAGTCGTCTTTGTATCGCTGTTTACTTGTGTATGCCGAAAGTCATAAAACCATGTAAGTTTGAGTTTTTGAGTATTGATTTGATATTTTATGGCAGGGAAACTGCATGAATTTTCTAGCTATTCTACTTTTATTTACATGTAGTATATATATATAATATGCCATGATCATGCATTTCCCACAAAGTATAAAGTATAGTTATGTGATATAACAGTGAATTGTTTGATTAATGCATGAATTAAATACATGTAGGTCTATTAAAAGGTTGAAAAATTAGAAATCTAGACTACATGTCAAGAGCAAAAATAGCAGAAGAATCTTGAGCTTCTTATTTCACCTCAACTACTTTTAACTTTGGATTAACGGGAGGTTTATGATAGCCCTAACAATAGCAGCAGTTTTGACATTGTCTTAGCAATAATTATTTATAGCAATCTCAAATTATCTCTTCATGTCTTTTCAGCAATTCCATTCCTAAGATAGCCTACCAACATTTTTATTTGGCACAAGAAGCAAGGACCGCCTTCAGGTACCTTTGAGACATGAGCAAGGATAAAAGTACCTGTCAAGGGGGATCAATGCTATTTAAGAAATCATTTGCTGCTGCAATTCAAAGGAAAGATGAACATCAATGTCGAAAGAAACCTAAGCCTAGTCAAGAAATAAATGTTGCTTCCTCCAATGATATAGATATTAGCAGCAACTCTCAAGATATCTGTGCAAAAGATAAGCTTCGTGATTTTAGACAACGAAGTAAAAGACAATCTAGTACTGAACAAACTCATCGATTTAAATCAACTCGGTCTTCGGGGATACGTTTGCCCTCTGGGCACTGCAGCAGCAATGATGGGCATTCAAAACAATCTGCAAGGGATTCAGTTCTTGAGTCGGTTACATTCAATAATTCAAACTTCGAATCAAAGTCTGATTTTGAAGTTGAGCAACAATGTAAGAGGGAACCAGAAACTCTGTTTTATTTTGGATCAAAGTCATATTTGGAAGGTAAACCAGATAATGGGAAGAAATCAGAAGCTCATTCAAATTTTGAGACAAAATCAAATGGGAAAAGTGAAAAGAGTTGTAAGAGGAAACCACTTATGCATTCAAACTTCAACATAAAGTCTAGTGTTGAGCCTGCTGAAGATCAGGAGAGAAAACTGCAAAACCATGAGAAGAAATTGGAAGCTCATTCAGATTTTGAGACAAAATCAGATGTGAAAAGTGAAAAGAGTTGTAAGAGGAATTCAAATTTAAACATAAAGTCTAGTGTTGAGCCTGCTGAAGATCAGGAGAGAAAACCGTTTAAGCATACAAACATGGAGTCAAAGTCTAATGTTGAAATTGATAGAAATTGCAGGATGAAACGTCAAACTTGTAACAAAATGGGATCAAAGTCTGATAATGATGTTATTAAAGATAGTGCAAGTATACCACCATTGGTACAACAGAAAATTCCCACAAGCATACGTATTGGTAAATCAAGATTGAAGTATGATAGATCAAAAGACCCCTCCCTTTCCCACACAAATGAAAGCAAAATGCTTGAGGGCAAAAGCAGTTTGACAAGTGAAGGAAATGATCCATCACATTTAGAAATCATTGAAGAGAGCATCCCATCGAGTTTAAAATCCATTGATAGGTTGTCTTCTAATATTATAGATATGAATCATGAACCTGAAAATAAAGATATCTCATCAAATGGGGGAAAGAGCCCATCAGGATTGGAAACTGTTAAAACAATAACCTCATGTAATTCAAGTCACAAGGAAGTGTCATCACGTAAGGATACTCCCCTTGAAAAAATAAGAAAAATGTACAAACAATTCGAAGAAAGAGACAATGACAGCAGTAATTCAGACTCAAGACAACTATGTCAAAACAGCATGAATGACATACCAATTGATTCAGATCTGCCAAATAAACTGACAGATACTTATGCTTTTGGTACGATGGAACCAGAGGTAACTGAATCCTCAAGAAGAACTTGTGACATAGGTAAAAAAGTTAAAGATACCGGTATGTCCAAATACTACAAAGAAAGAGATAGTGACAACAAAAGTTCGGACCCAATACAGTGCTGCCTAAAAGACATGACAGATACATCAGTATCAAATAAATACCCTGATAATGATTCAAATGAAATAGAGCCAGGAATGGCTGAATTTTCAAAAAGGACTAATGATATGGATGAAGAAGAGCCAAAGAAATCCTTGCTGATGTTTAAGAAGAAGAATATCAATCAGGATTTTTCTGAATATATTGCAGATCCCAAAGCAGAGGCTTGTAATGTTGATAATAATGTGTGCAAATTAGAAAGTGCAGTTAAAAACCTCTCAATTTCAAAGAGTCCTCAAATGATTCATGACAATGGAATTCCAGATTTACCGCAAAAGGAGAGTACATTTGATTTGCATGAGAACAACCAGCTTCCTATTTCTGAGATGCTTGATGACCATTTCTTTACCCCACGGTCATCAAGATTAGAGGACAGTAAAAGTAGTCATGAGAATCAGTATACTAGAGTTTCCTCAGAGTTTGGTTTAAGTCCTGAAATGGAAGTCTTCTCTCAACCTGAAAGTGATCCATCAGATTTAGGTCGTGATGAACATATGGAGTCTCATTCAAATAGAAATTTCCCCAATCCTTCTTGTGAATATATTGGCGATGGAAATCATTTTAGTAATCAGGACATGTACGATGGTTATAAAGATCATGTCCCAATACAACAAAACCATCACGGTTACAGTGGTTTTCAACCTCGTCGGTATATGTCTTACTCTCAAGCGTATGCTGGATACAGCTACAATCCAATTATACTTCCATTATGTTCACTTGGTCCGAGGGAGTTAATAGACAGAATCATGGCATATGTTTTCCATTGCTCACAGAAATCGCGAGACTATGTAGATGACTGTCATGGATATTGTTCAGCTCCATTGGAAGTTGTCGTAAGTGTTCGTGAATCTCAGCCAACGATCATGCCTCCATATTATAGATCTGATGCTCATGTTCTTCAAGGTGCATACCACCAAGTGTACCATCCATTCACACCAGTTCCACAATGTGGAGGTCCAGTTTCTCAAAACTTATACCCTCAAGGTGGTCAAAATTCATATTCAATGCCATCTCATCCAACAGTTGCCTCTCAAAACCCACATTCATCAAGACAAGGCACTTTTGACCATAATGGTGAACCCCCTAAAAAGCCTCAAGTCAGAGATATTATTCTTCAGGAGGGTGCTGCATGTAAGTTAGCCATTAATTCTGTTTTTCAATGGCAATTTGAACTCATCCTTGTGTTTAAATCAAGTGTTTTTCATATCATAATTACTAGTACCGAAATTATTTGATTTATTTTTTATGGATGTGGTTTTCAGAAAAAAATCATTGTTATGCATTATTCAACCTGATACTTTTGTTGCAAATGAATGTTGGTGATGCATGATGATCGCTGGACAATGCCTTCTTTTCTATAACATTACCATCACACTTTGTATCCAGGATCATTTATGTTAAATTGTATATATGTCTGTATTTTCATCGGTGAAAATCTTCAGAGAAGGTGATGGGGGATAGACAGTACTGGATGGTTTTTATAATTACCGTTTAAATAAAAGTGTTCATTTGTTTGGAAACACCCATAGATTAAAATAAAATTACAAATAATTTTAAAAGAAATTGTTTGATTTCTTGCTAAATTATGGGAAGGACAATAATGTTACAAATTTGGAACCCCTTTTTGCACTATTATATTTGTTTTTATGGAAATAAAACTATTTCAACAATGCTCCTCAATTGGAGGAACAAAAGATAAAAGACGTTATATGTGCATTCTTAAATGAATATATACATAATACATACTCGAATCATGGCTTGAAAGAAATTTGATGATAAATCAATATTACATTGTACCAAGTGGAATTATTATCAGTTACCAATAATTAGTAATGTTCTTTCTATCTGCAGTAATGTTTCTTCTATTTTGTGTGCGTGTCTCTTTCTCTCTCTCTCTGTCTCTGTTGCTCTTTCTGTCTTGCACACTCTCTCTCTTTCTCTCTGTGTGTGTGAGAGAACTATACAGTCATCTATCAAAATTGTTGTTCGATCCCTAGTAGTACCCTAGTTTATATATTAATTTTTGTTTAAATGAAAATTTATTAGCCGAAAGCCCGTAACATTATTTATTTGTATTTGCAGTATCTCTTGACCAGGAAGGAGTGCCTGAGTATAATCTAAACAGAGTTCAACTCAGGGAAAACGAAAAAGGAGAATCATCAGATGATGAATCTCATTATTCCACAGCTAACAGTCAAGAAGGTGATTTCCCCAGTAAAACCCAGAGCACTGACTTTGTAAACAATTGGAATAAAGAAGAGACAGCTACTGAGAAAAAAATGGATGCAAAGGGTGAAAAGTCGTGTTACATATCAGGTAAAATCAATTGCAGTGTAATGGAAAGCAACAAAATGTCTGCATATGATGCGCCTCCTAAGAGAAGGAAGTATGAAAATGTGAATAGTATGAGTAACTTTCTAACTGTTGAACATTTGAACAATGATTGGAAACCTCCGTCATCCACACCATCTGTAACCCAGAAACACTGGAATAGACAGTCATCCACTCCATCACCTGTGACCGAGAAACCCTGGAAAACTCAGCATTCCACACCATCACCTGTGACCAAGAAACCCTGGAAAACTCAGCTTTCCACACCATCACCTGTGACTGAGAAACCCTGGCTTTCTACACCATCACCAGTGACCGAGAATCATCCAAAGAGGGGATTACACTCAATTGAGGACAGGAAATCTTTTCCTCTGACTTCTCCATCATCAACGCCCTCAAAACTCTCCAGGAAGAGAAGTAACAGCTCTTTGCATGAATATCATGGAATTCCACTGGAAGAGAGAAAATCTGTGGAAGCAAGTAATGGAAACACTTCTTGGAATTCTGATCCAACACCATCTCTGAATTCTACCGGTGGCAGCATTTACTTTTCTCCCCCTTCCTTGTTAGATGAATCTGTCTTGACTTATGAACATGAGAGAAAGCTGAATAACCAAGTTGACCAAAATCGAAAGCAGGGATCAAGATCATACTTCATTGAATCTGACAAACGCCCATCATTTTCATCTACTTCATGTGATGCATCGCCAGGTAAGTGATTAAATCAAGTGGGCTTCTGATTAATAATTTGTAAATCTCTTTTATTCCATTAGTTTTCATTATCTGCACCTCCAAAGCATCCTGCTGACAAAGCGGAAAGTGATAGATAATGTAAAAGTAAAGGGGGAAATTGTTGAAAAGTACATCTCCAAACCCCTTTCTCTCTTTTTCCTGCTCCCCCACTTTATTTTTCCTCCAATACATTCAAACGTCATCAAAACAAATTGAAAAGATTGCCTCAACTCATTTAATGCCTAATAAAAATCTGTTTTGAAAAAACAAAAACATGAGAGAGAAAATGTGACCCACCCTAGGTTTGATCTCCTCTCCCAATCAAAAATTGAATGCAAGCAGAGCTCATCACTCCACTCATCGATTTGTAAGGCTATCAGTATTAATCGAATAAAAGAAACATTATAATTTTATCGTTCGACATGATCTGTTATTTTGCTATCCTATGTTCCAATTTCTATATATGATTCCAGTTGCCACACCACCTACTCCTCGCAGTAGACAATTCCAGCTATCTACAAGCTCTAGAGATTCTTTATCAACGGTGTCCCCATTTAATAGCTTCAGGAGAAGAAGTTTTGAGACGTATGATAGATGGAAAGTGTCTTTTCTTTTGCGGAGTAGATCTTACAACTACAAATTTATTGACACACATTGCCACATAGATTTTCTCTACAATCGCATCAATTCACCTGTGATTCCCTTTAAGGAATTCAGGGAAAAACATTCAGACTCTTTCCCAGCCAATTATGAAGGCTGTGTGAGTGTGTTTTGTCACCCAAGGACATTTTATAAATATACACGTAAGTATTTTTTGTTCTTTGATTCTAATATTATATAAGGTTAGAGTAGTTAAGACCAGTTGATTGACACCCATTCAATAGCAATTATTGATTACTATTGGTTTGTAGCCCAGTTACGAAATGTAACCTAGGTCATTTACACCTGGACCTCCTTTTACTCTCTGTACAAATTATTCTAAAAGCTCGTTTACAATTGTCCCTGTTAAATGGTAATTAAAAAAAAAAGGGATGGGACTCCTTTGGTTGGACCTGAAAATCTACGGAAGTCAAATATTCATTCCCCTGAAAATAAGCTGATCTTCTGAACCAAGAAACCTCTCACTCCTAGGGGAAAAAAATGGATAACAAGTAATGAATGCCTGCATCAAGGCAACTAGAAACACGAGCATTTGGAAGAAAGGAAAAATGGCCGAACTTCCATCACCAGTGCGTCCCCTCTTTCTCTTTTGATCTCCTCCTCCCCCTTCCCCCTCTCTCTGACTCTCTCTCTCTCTTTCTTTCCTTCCTCCCTCGCTAGATTAGGCTAGGACTAATGATACATGAAATCACCAACGCTACTCAACTACCAAGCAATGGCAAGTTTACCACCCTTCATTGCCTGATTCATAGAGACTTTCTTTTCGTATCCAATTTTGACACATTTTTCCGGATTAATAGATAACAAAGAGTCGAGAAACATGGTGTTGGCTGAAACCAGGGACAACGAAGACCAGAAAAGAGTGCAAAAAGCAGTGCAGCAACCCCAACAAGGCCAGTGGACAATGTGGGAAGATGCCGTACAAAGATCCCTCACATGACAAGAGATATGGAACATGGCTCCACTGAAGTTGTTTCATCATCCGAGCGACATATGATCTCCTACCAACAAGAGCCAACGTGAAAAGATGGTATAAAGAGAGTGAAAAAGCCCTCTCTGTGGAGGTTTATGAGACACTAAAGCATATTCTCAACGGATGCACAGTTGCTCTCTCATCAGGTCGATACATATGGAGACACAACAGGGTACTACAATGCCTCACTGAAGTGATGCTGGGTGCGATAAAACCATCTGAGACCGATACAGATACCGAAGAAAAGCTTCTTTCTTCAAGAAGGTGTCACAAATTGAAGCTTAACACGGAAAGACCTGGCATGTTGGATGGCAATAAATTTGGCATTGATGATTGGAAGGTTTCCGCAGATCTTCCCAATCAAAATCCATGTCTGACAGGAATACAAAATAGCAAAATATGAGAGACTGAGAACAGAACTGTCAAAGGCTGGCTATACCGTAAGGTTTTCGCGGTGGAGATGGGTTCTAGAGGATTTTTGGCAAATTCAGTGTATACCTTACTCAGACAGTTCAACTTCAAACCAAAAGCACTGAACAAAGCAGTAAGGAACATCAGAACAATCACAGAAAACTCCTCCTGCTAGATATGGCAAAGACCAAACGATCTGGAATGGATATCAGTCTAAAAATAGACAGGGAATTCCTCAAGTGAGAATAGAAAAGTCATTGCAATAATAAAAGGATTAGAAGATACATCTACATACGTGACTCCGGAGGCGATGCATCATAGCGGCTGACAAAATAAAATTTAAAAAGTGGCTGAATCCAATGGTGCGGGTTCGAATCCCAGTCATGACAAAAAATTTGGAAAATTCGATAAAAAGCAGTATTGGGGCACTGAGAGTCATGATCTTGGTGTGGCCTGGCCTCCCAAGGGTGTAAGAAATTTAAGGCTGATACACCTGCTCAAAGGAGGTTCTCTTCCCTGAAGACTCAATACTGTCTCGCTCTGTAAAGAGTTTGCACAAACTACACAATTTGGCTTCCTAGGTGGATGCCCTGTACGAAGAGACATTGTATTAAATGTAAAGCTAATAGGAAACAACTGAAAGATGTCTTTAAATTAAATTCTTATATCCAAGTTATTCATGCCCATTGTCTTTTTAACCTTTGTTTCCAGCTGAAGGTAATGATATTTTGAATGTGGTGGCCCAAGAAGAAGGGGTATGGATTGCTGCTGGTTGCCATCCAAAAAATGCCAAGGACTTCAGAGATGAACATGCTCGAGGGCTAGTAAAGATTTTGACTCAATGTCCTAAAGTTGTTGCACTTGGAGAAATTGGCCTTGATTACTCTGGAACGTATGAAACCATATTATCTTTTAAAAGCTCTTTTTTTTCTTATATGAGACTCTTGGGAAATGCATGTTGTTATATTTAGTATTATAATTAACGTTTTTGTATTATTATTATTATTATTATTATTATTGTTGTTGTTGCAATTGTAATATTGTTTTTATTATAAAGCACAGAAATTTATAAAACAACCAATAAATAAGAATGCCATTTTCTAGTTCATTTAAGCTTTTTTAGGGGCACATTCTTTTGACCTTATCTTTAAGCATCCACAATAAATGTGATTATTATAATAAAAGGTATCAGTAATTCTAATTTGTCGGGAGATTTTTTTCTTTCTTACATTGCATGTTACACATAGCTATAGCTTTTTTGTAAAGGATTGGTGCAAAATATTCACCGCTGTTCATCACATTTTTTCTTTTCATAGTTTCAAGCAGTATGAGGAAGTGCAAAAACAAGTATTCCGCAGGCAACTTATGATAGCTTTAAACTTGAAATTGCCAATTGTCATCCACTGTAGAGATGCTGATGATGACTGTCTTGCAATATTACAAGAGGTAAAAAAAAATAATGTAAACATTGTATAATACATTTCATAAATTATATCCCTTTCATTTGATGTGACTTACTCGAGAGATCTTTTCTTTAGTCGGATGAAGTTTATATTTTGTTTTTACCTTTTTAGATACTTTCACATCTTGTATACATGTTTGAATCGAAGGTTATTTTAATTTATTTAGCTGTTTTTAATTTGCTTAGCATTGATAGAAATGAGAGATTGCCCAAGCCAGTCTCCTTTCACTTCAAGTAGTGTCCTCATCTACTTACCTCAGAAAAAGACTAGGATCAATGCATCTGAGATAATTTTTTTTTTAAATGGTTGAAGAGAAATATGAACCTGATTGAGTTGTTGTTGTTGTTTTTTTGTAGCCTCCACCCAAATTTCAGGGTGTGGGATTAATAAATATGATTTTATTCACAGACACTTAAGATTTGTTAAGAAATTGTGTTCAAACATTAGCTTGCAGACAAGTGTTTAAGCAGATAACTTTTGCAAAACTAATGAAAAAAGTAAATATTCATGAATGGGAGGAATTGTCTTACATATCCATTATCATGATTGATTGCTGATTTGTACCAATGAGAGAGAAGAATAAAATTGTATAAGCGAGGTAGACTTATGACCAGATGGGTAATTGGCTGGCATTTGTTTTGAACAGGCAATAGTGGAGATGCATAAGATGGATATTGGCATTATAGCCAAGGAGAGGAGTGGGCTGGGCTTTGCACAGTCGAGAATATGGAATCAGTCCTCCGGACTCATGCCTGCACGTTCATTAATGGCTGGTGCATAGATATCACAACGTGATAGGCATGTTTGGGTGTAATTGGTGCCATGAGACAAAAATCGCTCATTATTTCACATCACCAAAAACCATGTTCTTGCCCCAGGTTCTTTATTTGGAATGGGTTAAGAGGGATGAATTTATGTTGTAAAAATTCTGTCTCACTGAAATGTCGGGGTCTTAGATATAGCAGATTGTTAGGTAGTGAGTTCTAAGGTGAAGACTACTTTATATTTAGGTTTATTTTGTTAGAAAATTACCAGAGCAGGCTGTATAGTTGTTGTTTTTATTACTTACATCTTTTATCTTCTGCTTCTGGTAGATGGAGTCTCCTTCATTATTTTCTAAGGTGCCCTAAATGTTAAGTTATGTTAGAGATCGTAGGTGATTGAAAATGGTGCATATTATCTCATTAGTATGTTGTTTTTTTTCCATTGAGAAAACTATTTGTCCTATCTGCCTCCATTGTATTTTTCAGATTGTTCCTCGCAATCATAAGATCCATGCTCATTGCTTTACCCGGAATTTGAAAATGGCACACAGATGGATGTACTTGTTTCCTAATCTTTATTTAGGTCTCACCCCTGTCATTACATATAGATCTGCTGTTGAAGCAATTGACACTGCTGCCGGAATCCCATTGGAGAGGTTGCTGTTGGAAACAGATGCTCCTTATTTTTTACCTGCTGGTGCTCATTTATCTGTAAGTAGATTATATATAACGACCATTCTCAAAATTGCATAGTACCATTTACAAGAATTGAGTGTCCTTATTCGTGAGGCCATAAGTTTCCCATGTGTATAGATTAATCATTTGTTTAATTTTTCAATGACAATAACATCCAAACAACCCAGAAATCAAAAACTCAAAAGTCCCACAACAAGTATCTTATGAGATTTTTAAGTCCAAATCTGGGAGAAAATTTGCCTTGGCACCCATAGTGAAGGTCAATGCAAATGCACTTTCCTCTTGTTTATGCTACTGCATATATCCTATTAGTTCATACTCCAAGTTATCATGTTTACTGTTTTATAAGTAAATTTGAAAATACAGAGCTTTACTAACTCCTTTTCAGTTTAGTTGTCAAAAGAATTTCTACATGAAATTTCAGTTTTTGTAATCTGTAAAATAATTATGTTGTGTTATGCTGCTTTATTTCAGCATGCTGATGAAAAATTCTCACACCCTGGCTTGGCGCTCTACACTGCAGAACAGGTAGCTCACTTGAGGAACATTCCTGTAGATGATGTCTTGAAAGCGGCCAGAGAGAATACTCGTATTGTATATGGCATTTAATATCTCAAGCCAGCTTTTTCTCGTTTTTTTATTTCTTTTCTATCTTATGCTGTGGTGGAATAATTTAATGAAAGAATGTGTTATGAATGACAACCAACATTCCTTTAATTTTCAACCACTATTTTGTGCTAAATTTGTCTTGAACCATACCTCACAAGACCGGTGCTATTTTTAAACCTTTTTCTGTTGTTATAAAAGGGACATTGTAGAATTTATTAGTAAAAGTGGGCATTCCATTATCATAAGGACAACATGCTATGTTCACATGCAAATCTTTTTCTTTCTCCCATTTTCATCAGATGGTTTTATTTTTAAATACCACTATTTTCATAATTACAACAATGAAACCTGTCTTAAGTTGTAATATTGTTCACATCAGGCTGATAGTGTTGTTCTTCAAATAAGTAAAATTTCAAAAGAATAAAAATTAATTTCTTTATTTGTTTATTATTTTCCTTTTAGAATTTATCATAACTTTAAGACATTTACTGAATTACGATGGAAAGAAATTATATAATTTTTAGCGAGGTGAAGTTTTACATTTCTCAAGTCCAATAATTTAATTAAGATAATAATTGATTGTTTCTATTTGTATACAACTGCCAAATGTTTCTACAACAAAATAGTTTTGAAACTCAAGTCTACTAGTACATCATCTAATTTCGCACACTCCAAAAGAAAAAAAATGTTGTGTGTTATAAAATAACAATAGGAGTTTAAGGACATGGTGATGTGGACATGATATAATCTGTATGTTTTCCATGTTCGAAGAATCAATTTCGTTTGATGTCAAAGTATGATTTTGTGAATGGATTAAAGTAGCAGAACATACAAGCTTTAAAATGCTTTGGTTTCAATTGACATTTAGTTGTTTTGTTTTGTTTTTCAGTATAAAAAGTCTTTTTAATTTTCGACTCTGGAATGCCTGCTCTTTATATGCTCAGTTTTTCAGGCATCAGTTATAAATCAACCACTACAAATTTCTTAGATTAAAGATGTAATTTACATTTCTCATGATGTTATGGACTTGCTGTGTTAAACTTCTTTTGGGGTATGTGTGTTGGCAATTTTAAGTTTTACTTCAACTTATGTATCTTATATGGGTCATTATGGCTGTTGGTAAGTCTGATGAATATTTTAAGGTTACATTCCAGATGAAGTGTTCATTGAAGAATATTGTAGGATAGCTATTTTACAGTGATATTACAGCTAGAAACTATGAATTTTAGTTTTACCCTTTTCCGTTATAAGTACCTATGATTATTTAGTTATAATATTCATGTTTCGAATACTAGAATATAAAATACAGCATAAGTAAATCTCTTACTTTGAGATTTAGAAAATCCAAATGTCAACAGATTTGTCCCTGTCCATTTTTATCTTTATGCATTGCAAAGACATTATTGATTTTCAGTGGGATCGAACATTGCTTGTTTTTATGGAATAGAGATACCTGGAGCATTATCAAGATTTAATAAGTTAGAAATTCTTTGTCTTGTAATTTTCATGTGTTCTTTAATTTTGAATTTTGCATTAAAATAATTTTAATGATAAATGTTAAGGAACATTCGGCCCTTTTTGTCTTTTGCACTCTTGCAATCAGGCTTGGCTAATAAAAGGAGAAAATTTGAAAAGTTTATTTGGCTTCATTTCTTTATTGACCAAACAAACCATTACTTCTTTTTTGGAACTCATTTGTAACTTTTTACTTCATCCAATGGATAGAATTTATCATTTGTGTAGACAAGGTGCCATCTATCATCTACTTCTATCTTCTTATCAATCTAAGGATTTATGACAAGAGAAGAAGGTAGTTACACCGCTATGTACTACCTCACAGTGTAATAAAAAACAAGGACTCCAGCATCTAAATGGAGCTTGGAATAGAAGTCACAACCTATTGGTTGTCACTCAAATTGTGAAAGCCCCTCACCCACTGCATCTTGCTTTAAATCATATTCAATTCAAATGGTAAATTTCATTGTGGCAAGGAACTAAACATGGTTTAAACAATCGTCACACTCATATGATTGCCTGTCATATATTTTTTGGGTTTTTTGTTTTTGTTTCGAGTACACAGCAAAAAGAAACCTGTTTATTTCTGCATTCAAAAGTTGTAGAACAAAACTGTTAGTGGACAGATGATCATTACTAAAGCTAAAAAAGCATGAATTTTATAAATACCCCTTACCACATAATGAAACTGGCTGAGACTAATCTAATAATAATTTACTTACTTTGCCCTAAAAATAACTTAGGTAATTATCTTATGAGTGAGACGATATGGATTTTAAAGCATATCTTACGCCAATATTAAAAAAACCCCATGAAAATAAGAAATAAATATTTAAAAAAAGATCGTTCAACTTCAAGGAGCTTTACAATGACTTATGCACCCCTGACCAACAGCAATGCAAGCACATAGGACAAGATTTGTAGCCAGTTAGGCCTGATTACATTATATTGCATTACAATAGACAACTATGTTTTATTTTAACAGCCAGGTACTCTCATTTACACCTCAGTTGAGAAAGGTAAGCTAGATGTGTCTTACCTAAGGACCCATCGCCAATAACTACAGTGCAACTTCTGGATAGCGACACTGGCCTCTGGTCCCAATTTTTTTTTTGCAATATATTATTAGTAATAAAAAGACCAAAATAACGACATACATTTTAGTAAAACCCCTGTTTAGCGACATCGATGTAGAGATAATTGGCAGTTGACACCGACGCTTGAAACAAAAATATGAATAAATTAATAACAGTGATTGTATAGACCTAGATCAAGTAGATAGAGTTATAGTTTATAGTCATATCAAATTGGCCTGCATGCCTAGCCTACAACAATATTTTTATGGAGTGCTATCACTATCAATGGCCATCACAAGGGCTTGTACAACAAAGGGAGCGAAATGATGAGCCAGCGATGTTTATTTTAATTTTCCGAATACGCTGTTCCTTAGATTTATCTTCTTTGCCAATAGCAAGATGTTCAGTAGATGTTATTTTTGTGATTGGACCCTCAAACGCGAAATTAAAAGTATTTTAGAGTTAAAAACA
>JASKDV010067705.1:0-15422 GCA_032466395.1 Aegires albopunctatus | reverse complement strand
GACTAGCCATGCCACGAGAGATAGTTTTACGCTTAGGCTACTTTCTTCAGCAAAAGAGCTCCTCCCTACTCGGTCGCAATTGACACTTCCTTTAAGTTTGGTTGGGATTGATGATAAATTCTAGATCTAGATCTAGATATCTAGTTTCTAGATCTAGATATCTAGAGCTAGATCTAGAAATCTAGGTATTCATAGATATAACTTTCAAGTTTTGCTTTGCTAGATTATGGAATATTAAACAATAAAAACTGTCAATACTAGAATCTATCATTCTTTGGTCATCTCAAAAGACCTGACACTTTTGAAAAACTGATATTGGAAGGTAAACGAGGAAGGACACGACCAAGAGGACGATTTTCACAAGAAATTAGAGCTAGATATCTAGATCTACATCAGTGTCACAGTGTGGGAGGCAACGTCTATGAATGTACAACATAGAGAGAGATTTTGGACCAATGATCAATGAGGAATTTTACATCTAGATCTAGATCTAGAGGATCTAGATCTAGATACACGACCGTAAACTCAGCACCCGACACTCACGTGACCAGAGTCATGTGATTTAAAAGTGTTGAAGATGGCCGCCATTGTTAATCTAAACAATCATCAACGATTAGTCTATTGAATTAAACGTCTTAGATCACCAGGCCTATATAGTACTGATCTGTCTGCAGTTTGACACACCCTCTTACTCCATACACGCACATCCAAACTTTACTCTTCCTTGGCTGTGTGTATGTATGTGTGTAGAAAGAGAGAGAGAGAGCTAGAACGACAGAAAAGAGAGAGAGACAGACAGACATTTATACACCCAGAAGAGAGAGGGGAGAATGAATGACAGAGAGATAGACAGACAGACGGAGAGAGAGAAAAGGAGAAAGAGAGACGTACACCCAGAATCAAGTAGGCCTAGTTGCTAATTTGCGGTAGGACTATTCATTGGTGGTGACAAGTCGCATCAAAACTTGATTCCTTGGTGTGTGTGTAGAGAGAGAGAGAGAGAATTAAAATCCATTGAACTATTAAATGCCTGTAATGTTCAATAGGCCTCAAGCAATGACCTCATGCCCCTGCGTCTTTATACATTGAGATGTAGAGACAAGGGGCCTAATCCGAAGTTCACATCCCGCGCGATAACTGAAGAAATGAGTAGGTGAGGCTGGCTGAGATTGGGATTACACCTCAGCTGCATACGTAAACATCAGTCATGTGATCGGTTACGTGAGGGTTGGGTGCTGAGTTTACCGGTTTGTATCTATATCTAGTAACTTCAGTCGTTAGCTTAGATTATTTATAGATCTAGAGAAGCTACATGCCTTCCACACTCAAGGGTTGTACTGTACTGAATCTACATCTTGATCTACACAAGAAATCTAGCTGCCAACCAGTAGGTGTTGTATTATATAACTTACTTTAAGATCTAGATCCTGCCTTTACTTTAATCTAAGTAAGATTTGACCAATCCAAAAATACATGTTTGTGATTATTTTCAGCCGGTGGAGAATAAATATCGCATATTATTTTCAGCCTGTTTTTCCCCTCTCCGGATCTCGTCCCAGTGACGAGATTCTCGTTGTTCGTCATTCTATCGAATCCTGCCAAAATGGAGGTTGGACATACTTTTTCGTCATATGAAGAGTTTTCAGCAGCTCTTAAGCTGATTCTAAATTCCTGTTTATGTAGATATTTTTTAGGCCGAATGCGAAACACAAACATTGGGGGCATTAAATAATGATTGACCCGACGAGTGAAATCAAAAGACACAAGGACTAGATCTAGTGACGTCACTATAAAAACCGGCTGTGTGTTTTCTTCCATCCCCTCTCTTCTCCCCTCTCTCTTTTCTACTGTCAATTTTCATGTTCTCACTCTGTGTGTGTTTCCTTCCACTCCCACTCTTCTCTCTCTCTCCTCCCTCTCTCTTTTCTACTGTCAATTTTCATGTTAGTCCTATGTGGTTTCTTCCATCCCCTCTCTTTTCTACGGTCAATTTGAATTGTCATCTTCTCTCTCTCTGTTTTCTTCTATCGCCTCTCGATCTCTTCTTTATTTTAAATAATTTATATATATTCCTAGTATTATTGTGTAGGCCTTCTCTGATTCAACTCATTTCAGGTTATTGGGTAAAAAGATGGAAATATAGTATTTTACTTTTAAATGTATTCACATTAGAATTCTTTGTTGATGAAGGATGGTACCACACTACTTTTGGTGTATTTTTATATTTGAATTTCTTAAATTGTGTATATTGTTTTTACAGAACTGAAGAAATTAAAGAGAGGGAGGAAGCTGTTGAAGGCAAAAATAGCCACTGCAAAGTCATTGCAGGAGAAGTCAGGTAGATGAATCAGAATGATTGTATTGTATGATTTGTCAGTGAGACTGTCAGAAAGAAATTGTTTCTTTTTTATTTAATGTACAACTATGTGGAGGTCATGAAATATATACAATATCAATATTATTATTTTTGGTAGATCATAGGAGGCTTTTTTGGTTATTTTTGTTCACCTCTTTGTCTTATATAATTATAGATACTAATTATAAGATTTAATATAATACTAAGAAGGGCAAGATAATTACTTGATTCATTTTATAATTGCCTTTTATTTTTTATCATTAATCAATTACTATCACATCACTTTTTCTTACACATTATGTTTTGGCTTATTTTAAAGTGGATACAGAGGATGCTGCATGTAGAGAACAAAACGAGAATGACGAAGAAGAGGTTGATGAGGAGAATGATGAAGATGAAGATTCCCAGATGACAGTTGATGATAATGATGAGTCTGGACATGCACCCACTGAAGATGAAGAAGAAGGTTTGAACTGTAAAATTTACTTATTTATGTATTTATTTTTCTTTTCTGTTGAACGCTCCTCCCTTTTTTCCTTTCTCACTCTTTCTGTAACCATACGGGTAAAGGTATTGAAATAATGTAATATTTTGAAAAGGATCTATATTTTTATTTATTGAAAGTACCCCCCAAGAGTAATTGCGTTTTATACATAGTGAGTGAGCGTTCTCGTCACACATACCACAAATATGGAATAGTTTGCCAGCAAACTTTGGGTCTACATGATCAGTGCATGGTTATAAAAAGGTTCTGAAATTTATTTTCAATCAGGCGTATTTTACCTGTTGATTTGATATCATAATATTTCTGTATATTTTCGAATTATTTTTTATCAATGCTTTGTATTTATATGATTGTAATGGTCGATAATTGTCATTGTTTCTGAGTGTTACGTTGAATGTTCTTTAAATTGTAAAGGGCCCGAACATTCTCGCCAGTTTGGGAGAGCGCTGTGTAAACTCTCTTTTATTAATGTTAACATGTAGCTTGGATTGTCAAGACCTTTAAGCACTTTTCAGCGACTTGTCACTTTAACTGGTTAACACAAAACACAACAGACAATAGGCTACTTGCTCCAGTTAAGAAGTGTGTGTGTGTACATTTTTAAAATTTTTCTGCCTTCTTATTCACACTTGAGTTAAGTGGAGTAAATGGGATAAGGTATCTTACCTGAGAACCTGCTGTCTTTGATCTACAGTTATCAAGAAAATGTACGTCTAATGGGATTGTATGATCCTTGTCATAAAAAGGTATCTTACCTGAGGACACACTGTCATTGATCTACAGTTACCAAGAAAATGTATGTCTAATGGAATTGTATGATCCTTGTCATGAAAATGTGAGGGCATTATAAATATCTCAAGAAGATGGAAAACATCAGCACTTAGCACATGTCCTATTTTGTATGGCTATGCTTTCAACAAGAATCCAAATCTTGCATTATGTGGATACCAATTTATTCTTCCACAGAGACGGCTGCTTTTGGAGACACATCATTTTCTTCTTTGGCAGATAAAGTGAGTGACCTTACTCTGAGGGGAATTGTGGATATGGGTTTTACGCACATGACGGAAATTCAACACAAGTCAATACCTTACTTGCTTGATGGAAGGTAGGTAGTCTAATGGTGTCAGTATATTAGAGTTTACCTATCAGAAGATACGGAGGTTCCTTGGCTGTCTTTTTTCAAACCAATATCTTTTCATTAAAAGTTATAGCGCTTACTGCCAAAAGGACCTTAGTCTCAAAGCGCTTTACAAAGACTTTTTCATTTTCCCTGGCTGACAGTAACACTTGTACACATACATTAAATTACAATCCAGGCAGCCTTTTAGGCCCGCATATAATTTTTGGGTGTCTTAATGACCAGATACTCATTCACTCCTGGGTCGTTTGAGGAAGATGGGACAAATATTTTTACCTAAGCACACTCGGCCAAAATGACCTGTAGTTATTGAGAAAAAATTTCTGATTTGTGGGATGCAATCCCACCATGCACGTCACCAAGACGACTGGTGTGAGTGAGTGGAGCTGCTTGAGGCCCCGAAGTCATTCATTCAAGTCAAAGATGCATGCTAATGAAAGCCACTTTCTTCCAGCATACTAACTAGATCTAACGTTGCCTATTAATCAGGTACAAGTTTACGCCTAACATGGTGAGACAAACAAAATATATAAAAGCTTTTTCCAGGATTTCCGCGCAGTGCTCTGATGGGTTATTGAACCTTGAATTGCAAAACAAATATCTACTTTTTGATCATGATTCCATTATTGTGTCTTATTCTTGAATCCTAACCAAAGTTTTGTAAGCTGCAGAAACGGTTTAGTGTGTGGGTGACTTGCAATGGAATTAGATACCCACTGGCACTAACATTTGGTCCAAGGCTGAGTCCTGTTGAAAGTTTCTTTACATATATTATCCTAACTGCACCCAGATGTAAAAGGGGTACTCATTACTGGCAGTAAAAGATCTTGGTTGAAAACTCTGATAATCAGTTGTTCTTGCTTGAGTTGAATAGGTATTTGTGTGAAATTGTCTGCGGGGAGTGGGGGTAAGGGCAGATTAAGGATGTAAAGTCTCTGTGAGTCTGCTTGGTTTAGGTTTGCAGTTAAGAAAATTTATCTTTAACCTTTTAGGCCATTTTTGTTTGTCACATCATGTTTGAGATGGCAGTTATGCTTGTTGGATTGTTCTTATCTATAACTGTTATGCTTGGTGGCATTGTTCTTATCTATAACTGTTATGCTTGGTGGCATTGTTCTTATCTATAACTGAGTGAAAAATAATGGTTCCTACATTGTCAATTTTCTACAGAGACTTAATGGGGGCAGCTAAGACAGGCAGTGGCAAAACATTAGCATTTCTTATCCCAGCAATAGAGTTGATATACAAGTGTCGGTTCATGCCAAGAAATGGTACCGGTGTCGTCATCATCTCCCCCACGAGAGAGCTTTCAATGCAGGTAACAGCTAAGTTTAATTTTTTTTTTCTTTTTTTTTTTTTCAGTTGATAAACTTGTGTGCATATGGTTGTTTGAGAGGTGCGCTATTCATGAGTAGTCTGTCAAACGTTTTTGTCTCCATGTGTCGATGCTGAAAATGCAAAAACACATCTGTGTCCGAAAGTATCTGGTAACCCTTTTATTCATGCAAAAGCAAGAGGACACTTCCCTGACAGCCAATCAATTTCACCTAATGCCAAATATAGCAATAGAAAGTCATTGAAATTCAATTTCCCTTACCTCCGAACTATACGCAGTGGCTGTGCGAAACCTCAACTGTCCGGACTAACCTCCAATGTCCGCCACGCAGTAGCACCCTTCATAGGTTCTGAAACAAAAATCGTCCTATGTTGGCCCCAACCTGTTGTTAACCCCGCCCTTTACCTTCGTTCCTTGTAAGTAAAGGCCATGCTTCTAGTTTCTCTTTCTCCCTCTCTCTCTCTCTCTCTGCCTCTCTCGAATTCTTCAATATAAAAAAGAACTAAAACAAACAAACATAACTTCACAATAATAAATAACTATATAAATCACAAAAATGAGGCAAAACAGAACAAGCAAACAAGAAATAGACAAAAACAACCCAATGTCGTGCAAGCCAAAAGTGAATAGATCTAGCAGGCCATGATAACGGTTCGGTATCATGTAGACCACAAGGCCATGCATAATATTACAGCAGACAGACATGGATCTTGGGAAAGCCCAAACATTAAATGTCTGTTTATTTAAATGTTAAAAAATTCAAAAATCACAGAAATTATTAAAATTTATATCATGTGAGTTAAAAGTGTTAGGAAAGTTTTATTTGTTGTTTTAAAAAACAAAACAAAATTGTAACATTTATTCGGGGTTTTTTTTGGGTTTTTTTTTTGTCTCTCCTGTAAAATATTGTACAGCCGACATAGGTGGTTTTGCATCAAATAATATGGAGCACTAATTTATTTGTGGATGTGCGCTCCATATAAATTTTATTATTATTATTATAAAGCATATAACAAACATTACTCTTCATAATAACATTATAGAAAATTAATAACAATAAGATTTGTACCCAGGGTTGCCACATATTCTATTCTATTTTTGAACATTTTCTTTTCTCTGTGCCTTCCAAATTACGAATGTCTTTCTTTTGGGGATTTTGTCTTGTCTGCTGTTACTGTCACCCCCATATGATTTAACTATGGTATTGAAGGAATTTAGTGATTTGCAGATTACATCTCTCACTCACTTTTGATACAAACGAGATATGGCAACCCTGAGTCCTATTCACACCTTTCTTATATACTAGGGAATAACTTGTTCACCTTTTTCTTATTAAACTTGTATTGTCAATACATCTGTTCAACATTAAACCATCTAGAAATCAACCCATGACTGTCCTTTTTTTACTCTCTCAACATTCAGACTTTTGGTGTATTGAAAGAACTCCTAAAATACCATCATCACACTTATGGCTTGATAATGGGAGGAACAAGCAGAAGTGAGGAAGCTAAGAAGCTCGTAAAAGGCATCAACATTTTGGTAGCAACCCCAGGGCGACTTCTGGATCACCTACAGGTAAAATCTGATTGTCTAAAATATAATTTGATTCCTTATTTTTTTTTTGTGGTGATGGATCATTTAAAGCCACTCTTCATTTCTTTTGATTACCACCATTTCAGGATTGCTTGCTTGCTTGCTGCTTTTTTTTTTTTTAATCTAGAGAATATATTCAGGGTTCACATAGGTCCTTTAAGTCCATAAATTTTGTCAAAATATAATCATGGTCTTAAAAAGTTCTGAATATAATATCATTTGGATTTAAAGTCCTTAAATTTGAGCCAGGGGGTGCATGTCTGTTCTTTTTCACTCTCAAAGTCACCTGCCGGTTTTTCGTCTCTGATGCCGGCAAAATGCTGTGTCAACACCAGCATAAACTCGCGGCTGAGCTTTTCGTGTTGATCGGTTATTTACCGCTCAAACTATGGATATTCATTTCAACAGCTTTCTTCAAAATGTATCTTTTCCGGCGTGCACATCATGTAATTCATTTCGATACAGGCGGGAACTTTAGCCTAAGCCTAGCATTAAGCTTCTTTGTCTACACCTACCTAGTCTTTCGTTTGCATCACGTTGTCATCTATTTGGTTCTTGATCTACATATCGGAGTGCGTTGACTTTCTGAAAGTGTTGTGGACTTTTCATCTCTTATTGAATTAAATATCAAGATCTGTACTATTTAAAGTCTGTGGTTTTTGATCTAGATCTACATTTCAGAATAAAGGTAATACATTAGAAATTTATATTTTATAATGTTCCGGCAGTGTGCCGGGAAAGTTGAAGTGTGCCTGTGAAGCAATTCATTTGTACAAAAATATTTCCTTATTAATATTACTTTCCATCTTCTTCTTTCCCTTACGTCTTTGTAACATACGTTAAAATCACTGTTTTGTCAGACATTAGATAGCTGCAGGATTTTGATAGTTCACGTGCATCCCTGCTCTTAGCCTCCCTGCTCATAGCCTACCTGGTTTTAGCCTACCTGCTCATAGCCTATCTGGTTTTAGCCTACCTGCTCTTAGCCTACCTGGTTTTAGCCTACCTGCTCTTAGCCTAAAGGCATGCAAGTCATTAATCCAAGAAGCATGAGGTTTTACATTTTTAATAAAGTACACCTACAACCCTCTGTCATGGCACGAACCCATATCTGTTAAATTCAAGGTGGGACTTTAAAAGTAACAAAGTACAATCAAACTTCCAGCACACTTAACTTCTAGGACTGAAACTCAAGTGAATATGAAAATTAAGACAGTATAGCTTTAAACTAAGTCAATGGTCCAATGCCCTTGCTTTACCCTGGTCCTTAATTTTCATTTTGAAATTTGTGTGAACCCCAAAATAAGGGTATTAAGTGATAATATTCTGATAATTCTACAAAATTGTCAGGTCAACTTTAATTAGTCCGATATGTGTATCTTGCAGTATTACATCCGATACAAAAGTAAATATCTTTTACCCTTAAAGGGCTGGCCCTGCTCAGAATTTTCTCAGATGGTGGACGTAAGGGGCATAACTCTTATTACCTACTAACATGTTTCACAAAATTTAACTTAACATTGGAACAAAACAAGTAACAGACATGATTTAAATGCCATAAAATACTTATAAGGATCTGATGTATAATCCAGATCCATATTGCCTAACTTAGGGCCAGTATGTTGGATAAAGATTTCAACTTCGACTTGTTCTCAAGCTGATCTGACCATGCCCACCCCGCCTGGTCTGTTTCTTCAATGAGGCCCCCATTAGGACTAGATCTAGCTGTTCCATCGTTGTCGTCAGTAAAATCTTGACCTCTATCATCATCTCCATCAAGATCTATGTCACTCTCAATGTCTATTTCAACACCATTGTCATTATCAGGGCTTTATTTCACCATTTTCGCGAATTGGAGATCTAACTGTGAGAGCAAATTGAATGCCATTTTCAACAAATTGTAACAAGACAAAGAATGCTTCGATTGTCAAGCGGAAAAAGGAAAACGAAAGTAGAACTCTCCTACTTATGGCAGGTTTCACGAAAACTGGGTCAAAAGATAACTGAAAATTTGACTTGCTTGTATTATGTCAATAAACATGCTTGAAAAACAATTTTGGTGTCTGTGTGTTCATTTTGAGTGAAAGACATAAAATACATAATATTATCTGTTTGTGTGCTTTATTAATGTTATTTTATTGTAAAAAAAGTAGTGCAAGCATCTCAATCCTGACAGACCAAATGTCCCGGAGAAAAGGTAGGTTTGTTTGTTTTTGTTATTTTTTCATATTATCACTCATATTCAAGGTTTTTTTTACATCAAAGGACTTGGGGATGATGAATAAACACAAAAAGCACAAAAAGTCGTAAAAAATCTTAACAGTGTTATTATAACGGTGAATTTACTTTGACGTTGGGATTACGCAACGTGTCTGTCCGAGATAAGGGTTGAAGATCAAAGGTTATCATTTACGCTGTTTTTATAATTGGATGCCGTTTTTGCTATTTTATTAGAGAGAAAACTCTTCTCTACACGGGGAATGCATTATTTTTTTATTTTTATTATTTTTTTCTCGCGCTATCCCGTTTTTCCGTCAGGTGGTAACATTCGGTCAGCGTCACGTGACACGCGCATTAACCCATTTCTATCCTGGCATTGGTTCCAGAGACGCTGTGGTTCTGTTTCAAAGGATTTTTTTGGTGTATTTTCTGCCTAACATCAAGTAAGTAATACTGTAAATTAAAAAATAATGTTTAGTTTGATATTAATGAATTAAAAAGTTAGTCGGTCCGTACTTTTGCTTTGGAGATACTAGCAAAATTGAAACTTCAAAAGAAAAAAAGATAGATCTAGAGCAGTTATCGTGCTCCATTTGGGCAAATTATCACGCATGGCCCGCCTTATAAGTCAAACTTTATAAAATAACAGCAATTAAGTGAAAATGATTATGTAAATAAGATAATATTGTGTTTAATCATCGACTGATCGTGACGACTGTGTAAGTGTCACCCGACGGACCGACGCCAGACAGCTTTCTTTGTTAGCGATCTCCGTTGTGACCGACACCAGGCAGTTTTCTTTGTCGGCGATCTCCGTACGGACCGACCGCCATTGTGCGATAGTCTCTAGCGGGACCGACAAACTGTGCTATTATCATCCATCACTTACTAGACCGACTTGACCTACAACCATAGGCTATAAATTTGATCTTTTCAACCGGCCAACAATAAAAGAACAGTAATTATCTAGATCTAGGTCTAGATTCACTAGATCTAGATATCTAGGTCTAAATTCACTAGATATCTAGATCTAGATCTAGTCTGGATACTGGATATTTAAATATAAAGATAATAATTGTTACATTTTTTTAATATTTTAAATATTTCTCATTGTCATGTGGTGCGTGTCTGTAGAAATCATGTCTTCCCAATCAGCCATTTATATGAGATGGCTTAAAGAGCACAGCCGACAAACTCTGCGATTATCATCCGCCGGACTGACAACCATAGGCTATAAATTTTATCTTTTCAACTGGCCAACGATAAAAGAACATGAATTATCTAGATCTAGAAATTCTAGATCTAGTCTTGATACTGGATGAATAATTAAATATAAAATATATTAATGATTGAATTATTTAACAAATAATTGTTACATTTTTAAATATTTCTCCTCTTTGTCAGGTGGTGTGTGTCTGTAGAAATCATGTCTTCCAAATCAGCCATTTATATGAGATGGCTTAAAGAGCACAAGCCGGAACAGCACAAGCTACGCTTGGCCAAGCAAGCAGTACGTGACAAGGCGAGGAGGGAAGCTGAGAAGGAAGAGCCAATGACGAGGGCCAAACAATTACGAATTGAAGAGAAGAGAATTAAACACAGGTATGTGGTTCTGATTATATGAAGAAGTAATTCAGTATTGTTCAAGAGACTAATGTTTTGCCCACCAATAGTCTAATGATATGCTAGAGAATGCTAATTTCTTTTCGCTCAAATCTCCAGGGCGGCTCAAGCCAGATGGCGAGAGAAGAAAAATAACAATGGATCTCTGGGAGAATCTGCAACCCCTAAGAGACAAAAGCCTGTTGAGCCAGACGGTCCTCCTCGTCCTTTCCCTAATAAGATGGTGAAGGACCTTACAGTGGAAGAAAGACGCGTCCACAACAACTGGTGGGTTTTAATCCTACACAATTGTACACAATTTTACCTTTCACACTGTATGTCATTATTAAATTGCATTTTGTTGAAATGTAGATTTCAGGCTTAAGTCTCTTTCACGAAACCGACAAACTTCCCAGCGCAAAAGGCGGATTCGAGAAAAAGACCGAGAATATCGACGAGAGAAGAGGCGTCAGAATATGACTACGCCATTGGCAAGTTCCACCCCAAATGAATCGGAATGCCACTGCCAACATGTTGAGCCATCACTCCCACTAGGGGCCACCCCACAATCAGCAGCTGGGACTGGGAGCCCTGAAAGTGGTGCCCTGAATACCCCACCAAGGATAAGTCATGCCCCTAAGACAGTCAATAATATAAAACATCAAGCTAAAAAAATTCTAGGCAGGGCTAATCCCAATGAAAGGGCGGAGATAATGGAACGGTTCCTGAAATCAAGGACTCCAGGATTCCATACCGCATTAAAAAAGAGGGGACTGGCTTGGTCGCCTCTGCGGAATGGCCTTGTTCGCCGAAATATTTTTGCTCGGGGGTAAGTTAAATATTTTACGTTTGTGGCATCATTTTTTTTTTTATTAGATACCAGTAACTACTATAATTCTAATAAAAAGTAACATTCAAAATGATGATAAAATTATTTACTCTATTCTTTTATTAGGTTGAAACAAGTCATGGCCAGCAGGGTGACCGAAAGCCTGAGGTACACAAAAAGGCAGAGGCGCCAAAAGAAATGGGCGGGACAAATTAAGGTACGGAGTTGTCAATGACAATTTTATTAATTTGAAGCTTTCTTTAAAGTATCCTTAGGTTCACATCGTTTTTGTTCTTTCCAATTCTCCAGGAATACTACACACGATTTGACATAAGCAGGACTCTGCCCCATGCAAGATATAGTTCGAAGCACGGTCCTGCTCATGTCATGTTGATGACCATCCGGGGTGCCTGGATAAAGTTTCAGGAAGACTTTCCTGATGTTTCTGTGGGTTATACAAAATTTTCGCAACTTCGTCCTAGGAATGTTAAAAGGCTTGGGAGTGTACCCGCAGAAACATGCTTGTGCATGTATTGCCTGAACATTAAGTGAGTATTTTGGAATTTACTTGACAAGAATGTGTTGGTGTATATTTTTGACTGTTCAGATTGAGTCTTAACCTTCCACTGTAATACCGTTAACACTCCCAAATAACATTGCACTATCTCCTGTTTTATCTTCAGATACAAACTGGATGCAATCAACAAGAAATTGTTTTTTTACAATCAAGATCTCCTGCCCAGTGAGACAAGCATCCTTGAACTGATATGCTGCAAGTCAAGTGGACGACCAAAGCCACAGTGTATATTTGGTGAGTGTAAATTCTCAAGAGTTAGCCTCTATAGCAGATTGTGAGTAATAAAAACTTTATTTATTGTTTGTCTTATTCACCTCTTTTAGGAGACTGCTTGACTTGCAAGGACAGTCTTCGGACTATAAAGGAAAAATGTCAGCCATTTATGGATGAATTAACAATGTGGCTGAAATGGGAACGAGGAGCAGAAGGGAAGCTCGATGTTGTGCCCTATAGTGGCTCCGTCAAGTAAGGTTTTATTTATTATTGCCTATAAATTATTTGTAATAATTATTGGTTTGTCATAGGGAGCAAAAGGATTTCTATTAATAAATTCCTTTTTCTGCAGGGATCTTCTTATATCGTTCACGGAAGATGTGGACAAAATGACAAGGACAGCCACCTTCCGTGAACATATAACGACAGCTCACTGGCAGTACCGGGAGGCCAAGTCCCTGAAATATACGCTTGAGGAGGGTAAGGCAATCTAATTAAAGATTATATCAAATGCATAGATGTAACAGCTTACTTCAATACAAATTATTTCATAAATATAATATGTATGTGTGCTTACAATTTCTCTTCTCCTCTCTACAGGAGAAGCCATGATGATAATGGACTTTGCCGAGAATAGGAAAGCCTGCTTCGGTGCTGAGGTGAAATCAGCCCACTTTTCAAAGAGGCAGATCACCCTCCACCCCATTGTCTGTTACTGGAAGAATGAACAGTGTCAGTTGGTGAGGCATGTGCTCATGTATTTGTCTGATGACATCAAACATGATTACCATGCAGTGCACCATTTCACTATGCACGCCATAGAGCATGTGAAACAACAGGTGTACCTGAGAAAAGTAATCCTTTTCAGTGATGGCTGTTCATCCCAGTACAAAGGAAAGGGTACTTTTGCAGACCTTTCCTTGATAGAGGGGTTGGAGGTGGAGCGGGCTTTCTATGGATCTGAACATGGGAAGGGTGAGGCTGACGGTGAGACAGGCGTTCTGTCACAGCAACTAAAAAGAGCTGTGCATGGTGGGCTTGTCAACATCCGTCATGCCAAGGATCTCTTTCTGTGGGCAGATTCAGCTCTCAGGCAAGAGTCCAGCCTTTACTCCCGGCTCTTCTTTCTCGTCAAGCAAGACGATATTAAAAGGAACAGGCCAGAGACTAGCATTGGTACTGTCAGTGGTACCAGGAAATTCCACCAGGTATGTATTTCAATTTTATTCTTTATAATTTATCATTTGATTTTTAAGTTTGTTTCCAGCTCTATCTTGTCTGACCTTTGCACATCATTATTTCACAGGTGCAGCAAATTTCTAATTATATGCTGAAAAGCCGTCGCTTAGCATGTTATTGCACAGCATGCAAAAGGAACCTCTCGGACTTGTGCATTAACAGGGAATATGTTGGTCCCTGGACCATCCACAATTTAAAGGGGTACGTCATGAATTGAAGCTGAAAATCTTTTGAATTAGCAATACATGTAGTTGCCTACTACCTAAAATTTTGTAAATCTTATAAATGACCAGCTATTTCCTAATTCTTTTCTTTTTCAGAACGAAGCAAACGACTATGGATGACGAAAGCAATGAAGAAGAAGATCCTCAGCCAAAGTAAGTTGCATTTCTTATTTTAGGAAGGAAGAAAGAGAAAATTGGACCAGCTTTTATGAAAATATTTGTTGTACTATTTCTTTTCAGAGTACATGCCTATCTTGATATCCACGCTTATCTTATTATTACTTTTCATCTTTATCAGATCCACGAAAGCAGTACGGCGCAACCTAAACACTGCTTTCATTGCAGAGGAATGTAGAGAAGAAATTCCAACAGCAGTGTAAGTTGCATTTCATTATTCATCCACAAATGATTAAATCAAGCATTGAGTATGTAGACACATGTTGTGAATTGAGGTTTATCATAGTTTGTAATTTTATAATCATCAGAGAACACTATGCAGCATCTGATTCTGAATTGAATACAGCATTCCTCACAGATGGTGATGCAGAGGAAGATCCCATTCCAGGGTGAGTTACATTTGATATGGTATTCTAAGGAACAACACTGGGTACTTAGCACACATTTACACAATTCTTGTTCATTGATATACATAGCATTTAATTTTTATGACCTGCTTTTCTACTCTTTGCAGCCCAAGCAATGTTTCTTCAATGGACAAGACAAAAAGCAATGAAAAACATCCCACAAGGTATGTTTGATGTATATTACATTTAGATGAAGGTTGTCATGGTTATATATATGTGTAAAGGGAAATGTTTTATATCGCCAGTCTTGCTCAAAAAGTGAAGTATTTTTAATTTAACTCATGATATTTGTAATATTTTTTTGATCTCCAGCTTGCAGGTTCCGACTATTGGGAGCTTCATCGAGGTCACGCACAGAACAGAGCGTGGAGCCTTGAAATCTTTTAAATGTTTGGTAAATACTTTGTCTGTGTTAGTGAATTTGTTTCTTAATGTGATTGATCAGTGAGAATTAATACATTAATCGTGGTAATCATGTCAATTTTGTTTATAAGAAAGTTTTTTTCTTTTTTCTCCATTTTACCAGGTTGTGGATTCTGAATTACTGGCAAAAGAGGGGGATTTGGCAGTGCAGTATCTTAAAAAAACATCCAAACATTACATCTTAGACACACAACACACATATATAATCAATTTCCAAGACACAAATGTACATAGCATCACATCCCTAGCCACACCACAAATTACACCGCGGGGACACTACGATTTTTAATTTTTGTTACTTTTTATTTATCTTTAACAACTTTTTGCCCTTCTTTGACCTATATTTCGAAATGTTTAAAACATATTGTACGTACATGTATATATTTCATGGGTTTAATCAACCAAGTGTATCTCAAATAATTTCTGTCTGGCACTTGGCATTGGGTGAGTTTCATTTATTGTAGATGGTTAATTCCAACCCTTTTTTATGTCTCTGAATTTTATTTTCTTATTTTTAATATGTTTAAAAGTATAATTTGCCCTATTGCCCTTGTATACAGTCTCCCTTTTATGAAGTATT
>JASKDV010067704.1:12428-24965 GCA_032466395.1 Aegires albopunctatus | reverse complement strand
AGAGAGAGAGAGAGAGAGAGAGAGAGAGAGAGAGAGAGAAAGAGAGAGAGAGAGAGAGAGAGAGAGAGACAGAGAGAGACAGAGAGAGACAGAGACAGAGAGACAGAGACAGAGACAGAGAGAGAGAGAGAGAGACAGAGACAGAGACAGAGACAGAGACAAGGAGTCAGAGACAGAGACAGAGATTATGATAGAAGCAAGACAAGAGAAAAAGAAATTGATTTGATTCTACTTCTAAAGGCTTATGAGGAAAAAGATCAATGGCAAGAGCTCAAGTGGATAATAAGGGAAAAATTTACTAAAGAACTGAAAGATGTTATGCAGAGTGGTCTTCTTTAAAGATTTCATTCTTTGATGTGAATCTTATTTTTTTCTTTCCTTTTTGTCCCTGCTTGTGTCTTTTTAATATTGTATTATTGAATTGTTTTCTCCCTTTTAAACAGCCATATTGTTAAATACTAGATGTCTACGCAGTACAGAAGGACTTTAACAACACAAATGGCTGTTCTCATAAGTTCTCTACATGGTGAATAAGTTTCCTTTTACTGTTAAAGCATTTTACTTTATTTAGATATCAGTAGTATGACAGAAATTTGCTGAATAACAATTTTGACAATTTAATAAAAACCTTGTTTTGCTTTGAAATAGAATGGTCAGCATCCTAATACATGTACAATTCACTCTCGCCTAGTAATTATTGTTATCTTTATTTGTCATTTTTTCTTTTCTTCTCTGTCTATTCATTTTTTTCAATTTGATATTAATATTGATTCAATATTAATAATTATCAAATGATGGAATTTAATATGGTTCTCAGTTATCATTCTATCCAAGAACATAAAACAATGTGGAAAAAATAGAAAAAAAATGTTTTTTTTTAAAATCCTATATTAAACGAATCTATCTTAATATTACTTGCATCTCAATTAATTTCACTGGTTTATGATAATAAAATCATAGCATTATGAGCACCTATGACTTTGTCCCCCTAAAATGAAGAAAACAAACACCAAAATTCCCTAATTGAGAGAAATGCATGCACTAGAATGGTTGGGGTAAAGAAGTTTACCAAATGCCATCCCACAAATGCCTTAGCTCGACTAAAATTTCATCTAGCTGATTGCTTTCAGAGATATCTTGGCAAGCATAGAAAATAAATAAATGAAAGATAAAAATACAATAAGCAGATCAATCTCATATTAAAATTAAAGATCATTTCCCTAAAATATCTTTCAATATCATTTTTACAATCAACAAAATATTATTTGGAAAATGACAGTCAAGATCAAAAGATATTAAATAACTTTGAAAACTTGAGTAGATTTTATTTATAAATAAATCCTTTAAATTTACATTTTTATTTCTAAATTTCAAAAAGGCCCAAAACAAAATATATAGGAAACAAAAATCCTGATAATTTTTTCTTAATATCTTTGCCTTGAAGTGAAACCATAATAAACCTTGATCTTTGCCTTTATGTAGGATACTCTGAAAGCAATCTGTTCTATAAATTTTGTGCAACAATCCTCACAAACAAACCAAATTGTCATGTCTCATAAATCTATAAGAGCAACTACAGACTCAATACAATATACAAAGAATGCATAGTGATAGATGAAGAAAAAGTCATCAGAGAATAAAAAGAAGAGCTTCTAATTTAGATCCTTTCATGTCACAAACCTTTTCTCCTTGAGTTCAGTGTATCATCATTCTACATAACATTTCCAATCATCTTTCCATTAAAGAAAGACAAAAAGACAAAGAAGCAGAAAGTAAAGTAAGACAAGAAAATAGTCAATTGGGTCTTATCCAAAAGCTAGAGTGAAGAAATTCTGTAATGTGGAAGCATAACACTAACACCACTTACTTGGAGTTGAAGGCTCTTGTTCAACATTGGGTTGTCCACCCTGTCAATCCTTTCCAATTCTCTGACATAATTTTCTAGTTCTTCGTCCATTGTGTCCTGGTGGGATTGTAGAGTTCGAGCCTGAGCCATAGATGCTTGGCGCTCATGAATTAGAATGTCAAGTTGACCCAAGAGTTCTTCCCAATCATCCTAAAAAAAAAAGAAAATAGTGGAAGGAAATTTTAAATATTATATAAAAACTTTGTTTAATGATATTGAAAATCTCCAAACTGACTTTCCATTAGATAATGGCATTAAAAAAGAAATATTGACAAAATTTGTATTATTGCTACAAAGATTTCAATGATGCATTGTATATCTTTCTAGGACCCATAAAATACTTCCTGCCAAAAAAAAGCAGCTGTTGTCTTCAAGATCTTTTTCTTAAAAGAAACAACAACTAAAAACTGACAAAATTCAACAAGGTTATATAAAGAGCTTTCTTATATAGCGCTTTCCCACTGAATGGTGCGACCCGATGAAAGGCGCTTCACTCTAGCATACTGACAAGATTTCCTTCTACCTATAGCCAGGAACCCTTTTTACACTTGGGTACGGTGAGGAAATACATGTAAAGAGTCTTTCCCAAGAACTCATCATCGTGCCCAACCAAGATTCAAACCTGGGACCACTTGATCACTCGCCCAAATGTCTACCACTAGATCACAATGCCACACAAGTTGATTATTATTGTCAATAATTTACAAAAACAAAATACAACTAGGTTGAGTATTACTGTTAATGAGCCAAAAAATACAACAACAAAAAACAACAAAAAACAAAAAAACTCCAAACTGGGATGGATAATTTTGTGGTATTAGTTATTGGTACTAGCTTATGAATTGTACGAAGATTGAAGTATTTCTCATATAAAAATCTCTGTGATATAAATCATTAAAATAGATGGTGAGTTAATTTATTGAGATTCCATATAAAAACATATTTGACTGAACTCCTTTTTAGAATAAATTGATTTAAACATGTGCAAGGTTATTAGCTTACCTCAACAGCTCTAATGACAGGATCGACAGAAGATGGATTGTGTTGGGTAAGAGATCGGTAATGGTTTTGAAGCTCTTCAATGGCTGGAGCCTTGGATTGAACCTCATTTTTAAATGCCTGGAAAAGAGGTATGCCAAATTGTTAATAATTATAAAAAAAATAAACTGATAAAGGTGTGAAGATAACGTATTCCAGTAATTGCATTAAATCACATACAATGCCTCAGCAATACACCATACTCATGAAAAGTACAGTATTAACCAAAATG
Source organism: Aegires albopunctatus (assembly GCA_032466395.1). NCBI lineage: Eukaryota > Metazoa > Mollusca > Gastropoda > Nudibranchia > Aegiretidae > Aegires > Aegires albopunctatus. The sequence continues at coordinate 21,789 of JASKDV010067704.1, read as the reverse complement.
ATAAGCCAATTAATTTCATGTAAATATTTCAATTCTAAAGATCATTACCATTTTTTGCTATTTCTTCCATGATGTGAATGAATTATTATTAATGGGTCTATTCTACCCTCTAAAATAAGGGAAATATACATGAAAAATCATAAACAGCTTGTTTACCTTCAGCTTTTCAACATCCAGTTCTGCAGCCTCAGAATGAAGCTTTGCAGGTTGATTTTCAAACTTTTGTAATTCTTCCTGTTTCTTGTGTAACCAGTTGCGAAGTTCTAACCGCATTCTGTCAACCGAGTCCCATTTTTTAATGCCATCTCTTAGGCGGTCAAGGCGCTTTTCAGCCTGATCAAAACAAGAACATCACCATAAATTAATGTTTCTTAGATAGATCAATTAGTTACTTGGCTAATTAAAATAAAAGTAAGCATTTTGAAATGTTTTGTCTTTATCATGTCAATTATCTCGCCTATTTTAACATTTATCTTTCTTTTTTCTTTCAACAAAGGTTATGGACTGTAGTAGGTTGTGACAAGAGACTAAAATCGTAATCAAGACAGCCTCAAAAGACTCAATAAAGAATGAATAGAATAAAATTGAGAAGGAATCAAATTATACCTGATTTACACAAGTGTTGAGTTCTGAATTTACTTGTTCTGCAAATTGTGCCACCGGTGATTCAATGTTTTCATCAGATTTGTCCAGATTTTCTGTGCTGCCCATATTTTGGCATTGACGAATAGAACTTTGAAGTTCCTGTTTCATGGCATACAGCTTTTCCAACTCAGCCTATAGCAAATGATTTCAGGTAATAACATAAACTTAATCGGGTAAAGAGGCTTAATCCAAGTATATATAACTATAAACATTAAAAAAAAAATTCTTTATCAAATAAAAGAAAACGAAGTTGAATGACTACTTTCATTAATGATCGATGAACAAATAAATAAATATTAAACAAAGCATCTTTAAAAATCAGTTGGGTCATAAAGTAAGTGAGAATGGCAACAAATTATTTCTGATGAGAGACAAGAAACAAAAAAGAAAAAAAATGAAAAGTATATCAACAATAAAAAACATTTTTTTTAATTTTACAACCAACAATCCATTCCTTATAACACTTACTACCTACCCTCCACCAAGACTTATCCATACAATAATAATTCCTATTATTTTATTGTGGTTTAGTGTTGCTTTTCGTTGTTTTGATTTGCTTTTTAAATGTTTGAGTCAACCCTTTTTATACAAAGAGGTATTGTGAGGGTTTCACTATAAATACTCAAGGACTATACAAAGCTTTTAAACAGGTCATATTAGTATCTTGGTAAGAATTAGCTATTAAATACATCTCTTTATAATTAGTAATGGTCTCACCTGAGTAGCTTCCCTTTGTTTCTGGGTTTCATCTAATGTGTCAGGAACATTCTTCTCAGCCTCTGCCAGCCATGTGGGAAAATCATTTGTCAGGTATTCATGAGTGGACTCCAACAAGTCTTTGTATTCTTGCCATTTTTTCAACACTTCATTAAGTCGGTCCTAAGATAGAATCAATATTCTTTAATTACAAATATTATTTATAATAAGAACTTTGAAAAACTTTGGGATTTCTCTTGATTGTTCCTCCTTGAAGGGATGAATCATGTGCTTTTTCTTATCCCTTTTTCATGGTCCATTCCTTTAGATGTTGACATCACGGATAGAATCACACACTGGTAATTATAGTATATCATCTTGTCCGTATAGCTATCACTTTTTTGGGGGGGCGGGGGTTATTGTTGACAGTTTAATGCTTATTTTATACAATATTATTGTTTATGAAATTGGATATGGCAGGGTCTATCTCAATGTTTCATCTCATTAGTTGTTATTTTTTGTTTTGTTTTTTGTTTTTTTGTTTTTGTTTTGTTGTTTTTTGTTGTTGTTGGCTTTTTTGGGGGGGGTTTCTTTTTGTATTTTCATTTCTGTAATCTTGAAATTGTGTAATATAAAAATAAAATTAACAAAATATTTACAGGCTGGTTGAAATTTAACCAGTAGAAAACATTTAGTCCTTAGATATTCCTTATTTTTGTTATCTCTCACTTCATATTGCTTATAAAAATTGTGGACATATAAATGCGATTTTTTCTAATTCAAATCCTTTTGGATTTCTTCATCAAACTCTTTTGTTCTAGTGACATAAGTGTAAATTGTCCTTTTATTTCATTTCATAGAGTTTCATTTTATGTAATAATCCCATGCTTAGGACATAGCATCTCTTTAAAAAAAAAAATCACACAAAAAGAAATAACGATTAACAATTTCATAATTATAATTATTATGCATGGTGGAGTTTCAAAATATGAAAACTTCCATTTGCATGAGTTAATTGCTGAAACTCTTACGCTTGTAAATAAATCAGAGATAAGAAGATCTATAAAGTCACCATCTAATTTTGGATGATATATACTTAGAGTTCATGTATTCATGTGTATATTTTTAATTTAGTGTATACAAGCAAAAGGACTAATATTTTTGTGAATAATCAATTTTTGTCTGCTTAATTGTCTCTCCAAGTAAAAAAGTTGTTCAAATAGTTCCTCATATTGAAATCCGAGGCTTTTCATTATTTCTAATTGTCAGACTGATTTCCTACTCTTACTAGCCATTTCTCTCTTAGTAAACTCTATGCTTGACGCAAATGGCCTAGTTACTCATATATTGATAGCAGAGCTTCTTATTATATTTCTAATCCCATTTCTGTGATGTTGACTCATTTCCTCCTTGTTTGTTTTTATTTCATTTGTAATCCTTGGGACTATATTTAGGTTTTAGGTTTAAGCAGCTATGATAACCAAAAATGTTAGACAAGCAATATTCACTTTCTTTTTATTTGAATCCGATGAACCCAAAATCTCATTTATAAATGTGTACCTAAGGGTTATCTTTTATCTGTCACAAAATCCCTTTCCAATTGTAGATAAAGGCTTTGGAATTTTGCTTCAAGCATAAAAGATAGAATAACCATAACCTGCTTTAAATGGAAAATTGTATTGTAAGCATTTAATCTAAAAAGAATGAAGAGGTTCCCTTTAACATAGGGAGCGGAAAGTTTTTGACTGTGATTTCCACATAGCAATTAAATCATCATCATCGTAATCGGCATTGTCATCATCTTCATCATTATATTGCTTTGCCTTGCCCACATCATTGTCAACTTCCTACTCTCTACAAGTTTCTCACATTTTATTTTATACAAGCTCATTGACTACCTATGGGGCAATGTTATTTGATGGTTTTCTTGGTGTGTTCTTTTCATTGTTATGATCTGCACTGCAATGCTATGTTATACATGCCTCTACATTGCTTTTAATAAAACCTCAAATGCGTGTAGAGTTGAAGAAGACCAGTACATGGTAAGTCTAGAAGGATATCTCAAATTGGATGGATGACTTACTACCATAAATTGGAAGGCGGGCCAGTGTGAGTGAAATATTTCATACAAGAGGGTAGGAGGCTACCTACGTCACAGAAGGATTTACAAAGTTTACGTTAAATTTTCTGAATTTAAATTCTATTAGGTTTTGTTGATTTCTTGCTATAGTTCCTTCTTTCTTATTGATCAAGATCAAGCATTTTTTTTTTTTTATTAGGAAGGCACTAAAACTTGTTCATGAAGGGTTTTTTAATTTTGTAGTATGTAATTAATTGTTAAAGATCTCTATTTTTGAATACAGATCTTATAATGTCTTTTTTTCATGCAACAGGTTTAACTATAGCCAATGTGTGGCAAGTTGGATTTGTCAACTTGAATAAATAAAGTGAATATGATTTGAGACATTCATCTAAATATATCTGGATATGAATCAAGATTCATGAAATTAAAAAACTAATCTTTGCATCAACTGAAATCATTTGTCTTGGCCCTTTATTTCTTATGGGAAAACAAAATACAGCTGAAGTATTTATTTATGGATTTCCCCTCTACCCTAACAAAAAAAACAAAACAAAGCAAAACAACAACAACAACAAAACAGCACCAAACAATTAACAATTGCAAAATACTAATAACAAAACAACAAACACACCTAACAGCTAAAAATCCTAATTTCAATTACAAAAGCAAGAAAACAATAAATAAAATGTGTACCCCCCCCCCCCCCCCAATCCCCCCACAAACACACACACATTCACACATACACACACACATTTTACACACACACACACACACTTCACACATGCTGGGTAATAAACCCACCATACCAACCAAGAATAAATAATAAATCTTCCAACAAACAAGAAATCTTAACTTTCCTTTCATTAAATAGTGATATTGGTAAATGATTGGTATTGTCAACTGTTCATCTTGCAAATGCAATGGTAAAGTCAGTATTTTCTTTTGTTCTTTTCTTTGATGTATTACCCACAAGATATATAATATGTATCTTGCTAGAATCTCCTATAACTGATTTCTATCACTGAAGTGATGAATGGGAAATTTTTTTTTTCTTCCTGTAAAGTAAGCATTTGAGGTAATGTTGAATAATATTATGATGAGGAATGATATTGAGTCCAAAGACAAATGTTTGATCTAATGATTCACTGATTTGTTTGTTATTTCATCCGCCAACATTTGGAGATCCCATGGTTCAAAGAGGACTGAAGATTAAAGGACATAATGTACACTAAATTCACTAGTGGGAATTAATCCCAAAGACAAAATAGGCTACATCATTTCAGTTTGACTAAGTTACAGGAAATCTCTGAAGATGCTGTTGAGGTAAATGATAATAGAAAGATAGTGATGAGAATTTGTAAAAAGCATGACTGAAATGTATTGGACAGATCAAACTGGGTGATTCAGACAAAAAATATGATCAAAGTGATGAGATTATTGAGAGGGAAATGGAAGAAAAATAAAACAAAAAGAGGAGCATTTCCATGTACATGTAATATTAAAATTGTGAAAAGTTGCCATTGATATTTTCAATAATCATCTAACAAAATGAAATGACATCTACACATGCTATTACAAAAACATTAGCACAGACACACAGATAAATGACAGTTCAAAATAAACGAGAAACATTGTTTCCATCACTTATACCAGATTTTATTAAACATAAATTTATTACAAAGGGGTACATGATTTCCATAGATGTGCTTAAAAAGTGTATACTGGTAAATATACAACGCTATAAAAGGTTGTGACAAAATAATTATGTATTCCGTAAAGCTAAATTGTTAAAATACTCTACAATACACTTGTAAGGAATTATATCACAGAAATATATAGGAAGGTTAACTTGTATTATATCAATATAGTTTTTATAAAATAGTTATAATTTGATATCACATATAAAATAAAATTGAATCAATAATATATAGTGTTAAATTTTTATAAAAATTAATAAGTACAATGACCGAGCTAAGCATTAAGGTGTTTGAATTTTCAATGATGATACAAAATGGGAAGTAATGTATTATTTTTTTTAAGAAAATGTATGAATTTATAATATAATCATTTGGCAAGGTATGCTTTTGAATAATAAATTTATCATATACCAGTATAATAAAATAATGGTTGATGAAAACGGTATATTATGGATAATACTGACATATAGGCATAAGACAAATACTGGCTATTACATGTAAAAATCATTAAGTGCATCTGCTCAGGCATGGCCAAAATATACCATTGAAAACATTACAACAAGCAACATGAATATCATATTGAGAAAGCATTAATAATGCATGAAAACAATATATATTAATTAAATCTATTACTAAAAAAAAATTAAAAAATCACACAACAGCAATGTAACACTATTCTGAAAGTTAAGCTATAATTCAAAAGCATGCTGATTAAAAATACCAATCTAGAATCTATGTCACACATTATTGTTTCTCCTTTTCACAACCAGTTTAAAAAATCCATTAACCTTCTTGATCTGCTATGACCTCAATATTTAAAACAAAAACAAAAAACAAAACAAAGTTAGTCACTTAAGTAAAATATGAGCATCTAAAAACAAGGCACACTCTAAGCTTCCTTCACTACCTGAACACATAGCACCGTAGTATAATATATTATAAATAGGCAGGAAAATCACAAAAATGATTAAGGAAAAAAATAAGTAAAATGTCTTAATATGTCTCGTTTTAACTTAACTTCTTGTTATAAATTGATTTGATTTGTGCAAGGACGGATATCAACTGAGTTCGCTTTAAATGGGTAACAAAAAACAATAACATAAACTGGATGGATTATGGTTTTAAATATTTATAAATGCATAGTTAAATGTGCTTTAAGAAAAATATAACATTTTAAGAAAGCAAAAGTTGTAAAATTATAATTACTTGAGCCTTTCAAAGAAATCATACTTTTTAGAATATTAACATTATTTATAGTACAATAAATTTGTCAATTTGTGAAAGATGAAATTTTATGAAATCAACAAAACCATTACTTTATCATTATCAGAATATCATATTTAATGTTGAGGAATGTCAAATTTAAAAGGGGAAGAAATGTCATGCAACATGAAAAGTATCTTTTCAAATACTTTAGAAGAAAAAATCCATTCTGTGAGTTAAGAAAAGATATTTAAAGAAACATATTGTGTTAGACATTTATTAGTTTCAAGCAATATCATTCAAAGGGGTTTAGTGTAAAAGGTTTATAAAAAATAGAAATACCATTTCATAACATTTACTCAAAATAGAGTAAATCATTTTATAAGGCAAGCTACATGTACTTCTAAATTCACTCAAGCTTGTGAAATATAGTGGGAGATACAAAAGCAACTTTGAATTATTGTTATGGATGAAAAGACAAATCATATGACACTGTATATTAAGATAATCAGATGCCTTTGTTTGGTTAGTGATTGGGTGATAAGAAAACTATATCTTTTGATGAATTTTCAAGACTTCATTGGTGAGGTGAATGCACATGTGGGCCACTTCTTGTATTCTCAGCAATTATCAGACTACAATAATTTCTGGTTTTATTTCTTGGTGCTGATAAGCAAGTCATTGATCAAGGTGCGCATTAAGTCTTTTCTAGCAAACTACTAAAAAGTCATCAGACTCTAAAAATAGCGCAACATTACATTTGGAGAGTATGACACCAGATTAGTCATCTGTAAGAAAAATGAGAGAGAAATATTTAAACAGTACTTCTAGCTAATATTCATAAAATATAAATATATATGATTATTAAATGGGAGCTATGTGTATTATACGCTGTACTAAACAATAAAATCATTGCACAGTTGAAAAATATTATCCCAATCAAATTAAAACATCTAAAAGAAGAGGTTAATTTGTTAGAAAAGGCCTGATACCAAGATTATTAGTGATATATTCTAATGTTCACTAGATATATTGTCACCAAGCAATAATGCAGAAATCATATTGACAAAATTATTTTGAATAACGCATGTTATGACTTTAATTTCATAGATAGTTATGTCTTGAACGTTTCATCATCCGAGGGTAAAATGGCTGGAACATGTCAATTTGATTTAGCACAACCTGGAAGGAACACGGTTAAACATGATATTAACGTCTAATGCACAAGTCAACCAAAACACCAGTAATTTTAGGCTCTATTTTGAGTAAATGTTGCACTTTGACTAGATCTTCATTGAAAAGAACCCTGAATTAGAGTTAAATCTACAGATAGGAATTTCATGCCCGTCCCATTTTTAAAACAGGTGCCTATCTACCTTCTTCACAAGGTAAGGAGATGTAATGAGTACAATTGAACATTACACTATTCATGTGCATACAATAACGTAAAAACTGGAACTCTTTATAATTAATGATAAAGAAATGTGTGTAATGTAGAGATAATTTAACATGTGCAGTTCCTTTAAATGAATCTATGCTAAAATTCAAACAAGATTTTTACATTGATATATTTTTTTGATTTCATAAATATTGAAGAAAAAACCCAACTCTTTCTTAGAGTTCCTACATTATTAAAAATTACCTATTGTAATAATGTTTGAAAGCAAAAATCATATGGGCGCTCAATTAAAAAAGAAAAGTGTAAGATTTTAGCAATGTATCTTTTGGATTGAAATCTAAGGCTTATCGATTAACTCATCTTCAATAAAATATAGAATGCATTATTCAATTGTTCCATAATTGCTCTCTACATCATGATTAAGAAATCTCATCGAAACAAAAAGTTGAATTAGGCCTCTAATGTAATGAAAAATATTACTACCCCAATGAGAGTTCAGAAAAAGAAGTATACTGCCTAAATTACCACAATGTTTAGCATTATAATGAAATATCTAAAAATCATTGATATTAAACACAGACAAACAGGGACATGCATTTAATGATGTCATTACAAGTTATAACAGTAAGGAATAAATACTTGTTTACATGCACTCTACCACACAGAATTGCATACTCTTCAGACTTTAAGTGCAAAACAAAACTAAAATGACTGGAAACAGTGTAAATGCAATGTTAATAAACACAAAAAGAAGTAACAGCAAACAGCAAATGAAAATCTATGAAAGAATTCCTTTTATTCTGTCTGCCCATCACAAAAAATAGGCACAAATTTTTAACTTGGACTGGATGCTTTGATGTCTTGGTGAAGATTCATCAGGATTTCACTTCATGAATAACACAAATTGCTACTCTCTAAATCAATGGCAACTTTTCTATAGTTTCAGTATTAAAATGCCTGATGAAGGCTTGTTATATATATATAATATTTCTCATATGAAATATATTTTGATTGGCAAATCGCATTGTTTTATTTGAATTTATAATATAAGAGAGAAATGCTTCCCAAAAAGAAAAAAAGATTTAGAAAAAAAGAAAGAAAAAGGTATATTTGGTTGACAATAAAAGAAATTCTTAAAAGTTGTTTCATATGAATTGTGAAATTAAAACAAAAACATGAAAACAAAAACAGTGTTACACACAGATACCCAAACCAAAAATCCAAGAAAAAAATGATCTAGTAAAGCAACCCAATGAAAAATAAAAAATAAATAAGCATAATAAATAAATAATAAACATAAACAACTTTAAAAAATTGAACAAAAGTAGTTTCAATGCTAGCCCTTCCCTTTATAATATCCCTTTGAAACCATTCCTCTACAAATATGGAATTTTAAAAGATATATAAATGCTTATGGGGAAAAAAATGGAAATAAACGAAACAAAAACAAGCACAGAACAAAATTCAGCAAGACAAAAAATATATGAAGAGGGAAAATGAAAGATGATTAGAGATGGAAAGGATTAGGGGATTTGGTGAAATCAGGGTTCCCACACATTTCGAGAAAACTGCTCTGTGGATATATCTCTAATTGTTTATCCAATCCATCGGGGAGGGGATGGGGGGGGGGGGGGGGGG
>JASKDV010067704.1:0-12418 GCA_032466395.1 Aegires albopunctatus | reverse complement strand
CCCCCGCCCCCCCCCCCCCCCCCCCCCCCATCATAATGAAAATGAAAGTGTAGGAAGAATGTTAGAAAAAAAATATGCATGTGTGATCATTGTCATGTTATTCATTAAAGCACAATGTCATCTATAATTTATGTACTATAAAGTGCCTAGAATTCTAACATCAAATTTGTTATTAAAGACAAAGCTCCTCTCAGTAGGCTCACCATACAAAAAATATATTTAATTTTAATTTTATTGAGCCAATAAGAGCCACCATAAATTGTTTCTGAGCTTTATCTTTCTTTTTTCTGATAATCAGTTGTGCAGTGTTAATAATATCTCAGCATATATTATTGCCACAATTCTCTCAGGAAACTCTAAAATCAAATTTACCATCCTAGGCTCATAAATTCTTGTTGAATTTTAACAACAACTTTTGACCTGAGATCTAGTTATTTTTTTCCTATCTCTTGTTGTTAAAGCAGGTGGGAACCCTGACAATGGACTGCTCCTTGGCACACACCATGGAGCAGATTTTGATGTTTAATAAATAGATATTATATATTTAATGGAATTATTAAATGGAGAAATATGAGGATGCATCAAAACAAAGGTGTCATGTTGCTTTAAAAAGGGTGCATTCAAATATTTGAAGCTACGGAATAGTGTGAGGGGACAGGGAGTAAGAGTAGAAAACTGATAATTCTAAGATTAGATACTAATCTAATGACTGTCAAGGATGTGGAGTTTGACCTGGTACAAAGATGATAGATGTAAATTGGGCAATTTTCAGATTTAATTAGAAGAAAGAAAATTGCCTGAGCCATCTTCAAAATTAATGGGAAGGTAAGGTAGACTGCACAAAAACATAAATAGAAAAATAAATGCTACTGGAAATTTGTTAGCTAAAAAAATCTAGAAATGGTTTCAGAAGTCCAAATTCATATTGCATACTTCAAATAACATTACTTAATCCTGAACAATTATTCTAATCTCAGAGCAAATCCTTCTTCCTGTTTCTTGTAAGAGACAATTATCTATAGAAATGTTTTTTAAAAATACAAATATCAAGGTGAATTGACTAATTTGCTGTGTTAGCTTGCCATCGGCTATGTGATATAAGTGCCTTGTGCTTCAGTGTTGCAAGAAAATCGTGAATGTGCTCTCCATTTACATCTTTATTGCCTATTCATAAACTTCATCTATTTTTTTCATGTAAATATCAACATTTTCAAAGAATTTGAAAACTGAGGTGAGATACTTAATTTGCTTAATTCTCATTTCAAGACAAGTAAAAAAAAAAAATTGAGGTGAAAATAGCTTAGGGACAGATGATCTGATATGTTAGGTAAGTTGTATCACTCAATGAAAGTTTCATCAATCAAGATAGAATTTTGAATATTATTTAGACAGGTTAAAGGCAGTATCTTAAAGCTTTTCAGCTAATTGAGATGGTCTTTGCAATTTTGCATTCACAGAGAGATCACTGCAATCTGTTAAATGGATAAGTGATGTGGGGATATGCTGAAAAAACGTTTTACCTAGAGGCATTATCTTTGAATTAAGAATACTTTGACAATGGCTTAGCTTTAAAACCACTTCTGGTCGTGTAGGAAGAGGTCAAATAAGTACGTTGTTTAACATCATCTTCTTCCATGTATGATTTTGAAGCGAGGAATTTGGTTTCATTATTAGCGGCAAGATGTTTTTGCTTACAAAAAGTGGGTGGCTTCCATCGTGAAACCAAATGATCATAAAGTGAAAACCCAGCACCCATTCGAGTCGTTGAGCCATACAATTGTATCCTCTGAAGAGAGGGAGACAAGAGATGAGCTAGATTAATATGAAAATACTTCTTTAGCCTTAGGGAATGAAGGATAAATGAGACTTTCTCCTTATTTTTATTGCATTCTACAATTCCAATTACCTAGGCTATAGCAGTGCCTGAAAGCTACTAACACACCAAAAGTAACAAAGAAGCATTAATATATCCACTACTACTGTGCTTAAACCCCACAAACCACACTGCAATATTCCAGCCATAAAAATATCAAAAGCTAAGTTTGCATTTAACTGACAATGCTTCCCAATGACATTAATGAAGACAACACTACAAATATGAATGATGAACTTATTATATAGTGGCTGTCAATTTATAGTTTTGGCAACCTATAAACGTAATCATTAAACTTAGTAATTTGTTGAAATCTAGATTATCTTTTAATTGAAAAATCAGTGCGAAAAATAAGACTGCAAGATATCAATAATCCTAATGAAGTTGCGCCATCAAGGCAAGATGGCTACAATCGATTAAAGCAAATTTCCTATTTTCATTAGCGACGTCATGGTATAATCTAGTTTTTCCTTAAAGTGGAAAGCATTATTAAAGCCTTTTCTATAACATAATAATTACACTAAGTTATGGAAGAGTTCTAGACTGAGCAACATGTTTGTAATGATCAGTGAGGAACAGCAATATAAGGTTGATCATTTCTTCTTGTGTGGTCTTCACATTCTTCTTCGTTTACCATTCTATACTAGCACCCACTAATAAAAGCGAATTATTTGGAGCAAAAAAAGAAAAATCTCATCATGATGCACTACAATCATCATGCCTCATAATTTTCAATTACAAGATTACATAATTCAAATGGAGAGTGAATTGAAGAGAAGTGAAAGAGAACAAACACTTTTCTACTGTTATGGGGATTGTTCTTGCAGACAGACTTCTAATGTAACTTTGATGAGAGTAGGATGACTGAGAGAATGTATGCTACTGAGACACAATAAAATTCATTAACTTAGCAAACAAGAAAATATAGCTTGTCAACTTTCCAATGTGAATGAGATTACAGCTTTAAAACTTCTTTCATGGGTGAGGAGGGATTTTAATTCAGAATGAGATGGTTTTGGAAACTAAAATAAATTGTAAGATTACTCATAAAAGAATGGAAAAAAGTCATGAATTTTTCTTCACAAAATTTTTCTCCAAGCTTTAAATTAACATTTGAGTTTATGGAGATTTTACAAAACAATATTTCCTGCTAGATAATGTAGAAAAGAGGATGGCTTTTGAAGATGGCACATGCAAGTTTTTGTGTAAATTAAAAACAAAAGTAAAAGAAAAAAAGGTGCGGTTACCGCACACAAACACAAATTTTTACTCACCCTAATCTGATGTGCTGTAGATTGTAAGTTTAGGTAGCTTTCCTCTAGATTGGTCAGTTGAGCCTGAACTGTGGTGGCTAATCTTGGGGACCTAGGATTACTAAGAATCAACTGTTGACCAAGTCGACTGACTGAATCCAGTGTAAGACGGTAATCTTCTATTTCCCTGAGCAAAACCTTCAGATAAGAATAGGGATTGAATGGAAAAACTTTGAAATTTGTCTAAATGGGGAATGAAATGCAGTGTTTTCCAATTTTCTTAGCTTCTAAAAGAGTTCTGAGAAGTTTTTATTTAAACAATCTGTATCTCATAACTTTCAAATTCTTTTATGATATGAAGTGATCTTGACTATCTTAGGAGCATTGGCACTTTGTCTTTATCTTTAGAATAATAGCATTTGATAATGTTATCTATAGCACAATTATACATGATGTACTATTGGTTTCACAGAAGTTAGTAATTTTATTGTGACAACTCTAAAAGAGCAATGAGCCCGGAATGCTCACTACAAAACGACTTTTTGAACACCCAGTACTTCAAATCATGCTGAAGTGGAAAAATTTACATAAAACTAGCAAGTGTGAATAATCACCTTGTGCTTGTCAATTTGTCTGTTGGTCAGTTCAATGGTGGATACGTTTAAAGTGTTGTGAGACATGAGTCTGTAGGACATGCTGAGTAGCCATTTCTCACAGTCTTGTTGAGCTTCATGGAAAGACTGATGCTCATCATAGCCTCTTTGAAGGACTTCAACAACATCCTTATATGAAAAGAAACATTAGCAACAGAAGGAATCAAGATTTTGCAGTCTTAAATATCCATTAAATGTAAAGGTAATGCCCTATATAATAAAATAAATACGGACAGTGTCTCAATGGAACTTTTATTTATATAATATACTCATTATTTCTATAAATGTAAATAGCCACAAATGGTTTGATAATTTAATTATCTAAGTTGAAACTCCCCCTAACTTTGTCAATTACTTTTCCATTCCATATCCATTATTTTGAGGAGTTGATTATCTATTTTTTCAACTTACCCTAGCTTTGTCAAGAACTTTTCCATATCTGTTCTGTACATCAGTCAATGAGTCAGCAACTCCAGGATAATCACAGAGTGCTTCCAGGTTAGCAACTCGGTCAGCCAATTCATTTACAAGTCTCCTGTGATTCTCAATGTCAGACAGGATCATCTGGTAAGGATGCAATCAAGAGTGATTTAGATTTTTCTCAACCATAAATTTTCATAAATAAAGTTAGTAAAATTATGCCCCATCCTTTGTTCTTCATAAAAAATTTTAAAAAAGAGGAATCTTGTTTATCAGGTCACTCTCATACAATAGCTTTATTTTTTGAGTTTAAGAGAATTTCCCCCCTTTATTTCTATGGGTTCATGGAGGGATCATACCAGCAGCTTGTTTAATCTCAAAAACATTATTTATAACCTTAAAACTCAAATTCCTCAACTTTTCATAAATGTTTATCCTCAATACCAATAAAGTTATAACCGCATTCTTACATTTAACACCTAAGACAAACATAAGAATTATCCAGCAAATTTTAAATTCAAATTTATTGTATAATAGCTGTGATGGTTCCAAAAATAATGAAAAAGCAATGCTGCTAGAAACCAGAAGAAGAACTCTTTATTTTTCTGAGTTTACTCGTAAAGCGTGCAGCCCGGTAAATGCCAGGGTTGATAAAACTAACGTTAGGCACGATGAATGGCAAAACCCATTCGCGTGTATCTAACTCCAAGGCACAATGCCCAGTAATAGCCAGGGAGGCATTTCAACTCAAAGAGGTTCTCTATTTTGCCTTATTTTTGCCTCAAGAGGCAACCCTCTCACCTATAACCTGTTCCAACTAGTTTCTAAAAGGTCAACCAATCAAATGACACCAAATTACAACTTTGTAAACAATTTGAACCTTGGATGAGCCTATTTTGAAAAACCTGGATATGACAGCTTTTGTTTACAATTTTGAGACAGTGGTGGGGTTGTCAAAAGAGTACAATAGTCGTCTCCAAGGTGTATTTTGCATAATAATGACATACTAGTTATCTAGGTTATATATATGATTATATAGAAGGGTAATGAACAAAAAACAATGTTGGAAGAATCCCTTTTCGACTTGTAGGGGTGGCAGCATACAATAATATAGACTGGTCTTCGTAGGCCATGTGCTAGCCATGTGTTATTGTAGAGAGGGCCTAAAAAGATTCTGTTTGCTTTGTAATCAGATGTACAATTTGAATTGACCAATTAAATAGACTATCTGAAATCAATGAGGCATCAGTAAAGTAATGGGAGGAGAGAGGGTGTGAAAAGAGGGTAGTTTTGTCATTCCTCTTCCTCTGTGTGCTTGAGACTAGAAACAGTCGTGCTCTAACTTCCAGTTTGACCACTACACATGCTGTGCTTAAGCTGCCAGTTTTCAATTATCATGTCATCGATATGTGTGTGTAAATGAATATTGATTTATTCCCTCCACTGTCTTCCTTTTTTTCTCTTTGTCTTTAAACCTAAATATATTTTTTATTACACTCCATTACAGCTAGACTTGAAATTATAATAACGTAAACTTTGAAGTTATTATTATAAATTATATTATTAAGTCTCTTAAAATATTTCAAAATTTTCTCTATACAACACACCATAAAACCACCTATACAAAAATGTAGGGAATACTGGGTTTTTTTTAACATTAAGCCACGAAAAAAACATTTATTCATCACAGGCTCAAAATCATAAAAATCTCAGCTGATCAGCCAGGAAACCTAGTGCGTGTGACATAAGATATCGTCAGTGATGTGCGTAGGCTTGTAAACAAAGCTAGCTTCACAAAGGTTAACATATTGATGATATGGTACATAATTCATAATTGATTCTTAGTGCATAACAATAGCAGAATTGTAATATTGGCAAACCTTAAATTTGTCCAATTGAGTTTTTCTTTCTGGGAGCTGGGCATAAGCCTCGGGTGTTGATTTCAGAGAATTCTCTGTATCAGCCAACCATTTGACAATACTGCCATAGTACTGTTCATATTCATGCCATCTTTGTTGGACACCTTCAAGCATAGCAGTACATTCAGCTATGCCAGAGTTGAGTTTCTCCCAGTCATTGGTTAAATCGGTGACTTGCTCTTCTATCATTTTCTTGCCCTCTAAGGAAGTTCGAGGCAAAATCTTTTCTGCCTGATCACATACATAGTTGACTTTCTGAAGACCTTCATCCATACTTGCAGTAACATCCTGTGAGGAATAGTATTAAAATGTTTTAGCTAAAGGTAAAGGATGGAAAAGATTATGTGAGATTTTATCCTGAGGGACCACAGTCTTCGCCGTGAGAAAGAAAAGAACTATAAAAATTACCACCTCAGTAAATAAAAAGAAAATGAATCATATGATGCTGTTTTAATTTTATTTTTTTGAAAGGGTAAAAATATAAAGCATTTCTATTCTAAAAGAATCTATAGTTTAAATAAAATTTAACAGAATTATTCAAAACAGAAGAAAAAACCTATATCATAATAAATAATACTTAGTGACTTCAAACAGAGAATAATAATAAGGAACTTCATTAAAAGCTTACTTGCTAACCAAGGTGTTAAGTATTAAGTGAATCTCATTGATATCATACCGGTACATGGAATATATCTTTTTGAAATACCTTGATATCTTCAATTCTCTCTTGAATAGCATGCCAGTCACCAGAGCTGTCACTACAAGCCTGGACACGTTTGCTCATCATCTTTAACCAAGTGGAAGCACTATCCAAAGCATCATCATAGAGTTTGTGGTCATTAACATTTTCTTTGAGTTTGGAAACAACATCCTATAGATCATGGAAGAATGAAGGAAATCAAATTTAAAAGAGTTGTTTTAATTTCTATGTAATCCTTTGATTATGTCGACTACGAATGCACTATGTCATATAAGTTAAAGAATTACATTTACATATTCAGATAGGAATCTTTAAATTTTGTCCATGGCATGAAGGATAATATTTCAATAAGTTTTACAGTTACATACTTTGGCAGAGGAAGTAAGAGCTTGATATTTGGTTGCAAGCTGCATGACATTGTTGGACACTCTCATATCACTGCTTCGTTGAGCTATGGCATCACCTTTGTCGCGTACTTTGTTGAGGTCAGCTTTTCGTGCAAGAATATCATCATATATATCCTGGCAGGATAAGAAGAATTAACATTTCTTGTACAAAACAAAATAAAACAAAGCAACACAGCAACACATGACTGAGTCAATTTAGCGATTAATCATTTATCACAATTTTAATAATCTAAATCAAGTTAAAGGCTTGAGATTAAGTAGAACTTGATATATAAATATGAATTACAAAACAAACTTATAAAAATACCTCTCCTTCTTGCAATTGCGTTCTCTTTCTGGCCAAATTGGCCTTTGTTTCCAGGCATCCCTTCAGCTTTGTGTCTGTTCTGTCTAACCAGTTGACAAATGCCATATGTTCATCATCCAACTCCATCCAGTTAGCAATGCAAGCCTCTAGGTTGTGTTCCACATTGTCAACAGCTGATGTGAATGCTGACCAGTCATCACGTAGACTTTGTATTTCTTTCTGGATCACACCTTGGCCACGGGATGATGTAGTACGACAAAGTCTCTCTCCAAGAGAAGC
Organism: Aegires albopunctatus; assembly: GCA_032466395.1. Taxonomy (NCBI): domain Eukaryota; kingdom Metazoa; phylum Mollusca; class Gastropoda; order Nudibranchia; family Aegiretidae; genus Aegires; species Aegires albopunctatus. Next base: position 4,607 of record JASKDV010067704.1, on the reverse strand, counting down.
AGCATTGTTAAGCATTTCCTGGCCTTGGTTTAGATCTGCTTTAAAGTCCTGAAAGTTTTTAAAGAGTAAAATGAGTAGGATGGAAGAGATTTGAAACGATAAACAACTTTGTCATACACAGCCTACTAAAGGGTGTTCTATACATCGCTTAATTCTTTGGATCATTTTTTTTCTTCATCATAACTATAGTTTAGGGAACTGCATTATGGTTCCAAACAATAATGAAGTGGCAATTGTTTTGTTAAATTGATTTGATATCATGTACAATATCAATTGTTGGGTTTCATTTGAAGAAGAGTTTGTTAACATAGAATATTATTTTCTTCAGGTTGTTCAAGATTTTTTAATTTTCATGCTAGTGTTCTTTTAATATTATAGCTATTGCTGGTTGTTTACCCTTAGTTGATGAAGTCTATCCTGAAGAGTCCGTTTGTCACCAGAGTAATCAGCCAAACGTTGAAGTCTATGTTTAGCATTTGCCAACCAGTCGAGGCAGGCAATATATGACTTGCGATAATCTTCGTGGCTGATAACCTGCTCCTCAACTTGGCCAACAACAACCTGGTTTTTTTCATAATAATGAAACAAATTAATAGATAAATGGACAATATATAAATTAATAAACAAAACAAAAACCAAAAAAATCAATAAATAAAAACCAAAAAAACCAACATGGAAATCTACAAATACACAAATAAGAGGGTCCACAATCACAATAGACATAACATGATATACATTTTGATATGTTTTATCGTGTAAATATTATACAGGTTACTCAGGTAAAACGAAGAATAGCTCAAGAGAAAAGAGTAAAAATATTGTCCTATTTACATACAAGTTCCAAAACATACATTGTAAAATCTACTTGACAGATTTGGAATGAAAATCGCAGTCACTTACTCTGCTATTTTCAATTAGAGCAGCATAACGGGCTCTCAGTTCAGCAGCCTTTGCTTTGGGTGCTGCATCTTTGACCAGGTTGGCTTTTTCCTCAAGTCTGTTGAGAACTTCTTTGTGAGCATTGATATCAGCTTGGAGAGCCTAAATTGGAGACAATTATTTTGTTATTATATATGTCTTCTCCATTAAACGTAAGTATTACTTATATACTGCCGTTTAATTTTTAAACGCAGAATATACCCAAATTTCATGAAATCCCAAAAATTAACTTTAAAGTACAAAATGTTGAGATCTAAGAATACACATGGTCAAAATGTAGAAAAAAACTAATAGGAATTAAGGACAACGGTAAAATTTTAAAGTGCAGAACCTGCCATTTTGACTCTCTCGTTTCAAAGAATAGTGTAGAATACCATCGCTGGTTTTAATCTAAAGTGTAGAATAGCTGCCTGTTTCCCATGAACTACACTGGCCCAGTTCGCCTCTCACTCAGACTCAGAGTCTTGACCGATGGTAAGTCTGTGATTGGCTACTCCGTTCTCCCATAAAAGCTTTGGTTCAGCCCTTTGTGGTCCTGGACAACAGCATTGTTTATGATGGTGGTATGATAAATGTACTTCGCATTGTAATCAACAGTAAGAAATTTCAAAGGCCGCTTTGATTGGTCACTTGTAATAATTTGATCAGTGAGATGAGTCAGGTAGGCGGGTTAACACTCTTACCCGTCACTTCAATAAAAATAGGCCCTAACTGTGCTTTCCATCATTACTCACATTGTTAACTCTAACAATAGACTGGCTTGGTCTTGTATTATGATGGATTACCCGGTTTAGGAGACGATACATTGTATTATATTAAAGCATTGTATTGTATTAATAATTATGATGCTGATTTTGTGAAAATGTTATGCTTTTCATTATGGAACAATACAAACATCGCTGTTTTTGTGATGCTGTTACAACATAAACAACAATAGCAGACCAAACACCAACCCGTTTCCCTCCACCCCCCACCCCCCAAAGTAAGTTGTCTTTATATTCTCCTTGAAATTTTCTTTAATTTGATATAAGATATGTTAATATTGGTTCATTAAATGATTATTGTCATAACATTGAAATCTGCCAAAAATTGTCCTTTATTCTCATTTTTCACAAATCATCCAAAAGTGTCAAAATGCTAATTTCAATTCATAATTTCACTACTTTATAATAATCTGATATGTCCTAAGAAAAATGGTCATGGTGCATATTCTGCATTTTAAAATAAAACGGCAGTATAGTGCTATACCCAAAAATGAATGCAATGTGGCTCTGTGTGTGTGTGTGTATGTGTGTGCATGCGTGTGTGTGTGTAGCGATGTACAAGCATATTGCGTTTATACATTTAGTGATGCTTGTTTATGTATGTGGGTGTATGTATACATATACATGTATAAATGCATATTGAGAGTTTTGTGAGTGTGTGTGCATGTGTTTATAGATGAATATTCATGTAGGTTTATATGCAGAAGTATATGTAAGGAAGTACATGATAATTAATGTTTTATTGTACAGCACTTTGAGGCCTTGAGTGAAAAGCGCTATATAAATGTCATCATCCAAAAAGTCATCATCATCAATGTAATATTGTGGACAAGCCAAGTAGTCTGAAAGTGTTTGGTGACTTTCATACCAGTGGGTTTGACTACAATACGGTTACAAAAGAGAGGTATGTTTATTTCCATGTCAACAATTTCCTTTAGCATGAAGAACATTAAAAAAGAAAATATTTTGTGAATTAATCTTTATTTTAATTTATTATCAAACTTCATATTAACCTTTTTAAGTAAAGAAATTCAAAATTCAATATTATTCAAATACGCTGTAAGATCAAGAATTATTGATTCTTCAGTGCTTAGCATTCTTAAGGAAAACTTACTCTATATTTCTCCAAACTAGATCTTTTCTCTGGCAAATCAGCCTTAAAGTCAGTAGTAGATCCAATGCGATTTTCTGCTTCTCTCATCCAATCATCAAACTGTTGACACTGGACATCAAAGTCATCCCAATGAGCTATTGATCCTTCAAGACTGCGCTTCACCTGAATTTACGATAGAGTAGTATTGCTTTAAAAATTTGCGTTTCAAATTATTTCAGGTATCAAAAAAAAAAAGTTTTTTTCAATTGAAACAATAATTGCAGACATTTCAGGAACATTTGAATAGAAAAGGAACGTCTTCACATCTTCCTTTTTTCCCCTTCTTTTTGGACCATGAACAGCGGAGAAGCTAATAATGAACTCTTATTGTGAATGTGCCTGAAATTTCCATTATTCATTTTCTTACTTTAGAATCAATTTACATATATTTTAACAATGGATAAATCCTACCTGAGAGACTTGAGTCAGAATGTTCTCATAATCTGTCTTGGCTGTGTCTGCCTCATTGCGGATAACATGAACTCCTTTCTGGTTAGTATTTGGCAAAGTCTTTTCACAGCTGTCTAACACAGTGCGTAGAATTGTGTGGCCTTGATCTAAGGCTCCTTGTATTTCCTATACGTAGAGATAAGGGTTGTTCATCTTAATGCAGGAAAATTTATTTATCCTGTTCTTCTTAGGACTATAAATTTTAATTTCAATTTAATGTTTGCATTTTTAATGGAAAAATCAATAGGTTAAAAAGAATAAAATCAATAGTATCATGGAAGTTATATTAACGCAAAAATGTAATCGAACATATTTGATTTCCCTTTTCTCTTTCTTCTTTAAATAAATTTAAGAAACTTGTTCAAATAAAATTTAAGATACATTGGATTTAAGTATTTTCAACTTACATCAACTTCATTCAGTTTAATATGAATGTTTTCCCTGGCTCCACGATCATCACTGACTGTCTTGAGTCTCAACTTAGTTTCTCTCAGCCAATCATTGAAAAGATGATGATTCTGTTTGTACATTTTGTGATGGTTGTAGTATGCCTCTAAGTTGTTAGTTATATCCTGTGATATAAAAAGTAAAGATAATAATAAGCAAATTCCCATGTTGTATTACTTAGGAGTACCTAATCTACCATTTCATTCTTTATTTACCATATCTACTGAAACTGAAAATTTTAAGGAATGAATAAGCAATGAATTAAATAGATTAAGACATCTCTTAGGATGGGAAAAGATCATTATGAAAAAATGATTATGGCAAAAATGTATTACTTCAATGGGAAAGATAAATTAATAAAGTGAAACACATGAACACAGAACATATCCTACAAAAATAAATAATAATATTTGAGAAAAGAAAAAAAAACAAACCTATCGAGAAACAGTATCCCTATGCATAAAGAACAAAAAGATATATTACCTTGGCCAATGCAATGGCTGCGTGATATCTTGTTGTAAGCTGTGTAATAGCATGAGAAGTTTTGGCATCAGCATTAGTTTGGATTAAAGCCTGGGCCTTCTCACTGACTCTGTCTAGTGAATTCTGGTGGGACAAGGCATCTTCAAGGTACAGCTGTAAAGATAAAAATAATAAACAAACATAGCTCTATATTATTGTAATTGTCAAATCATATTACAGTACTCTTCGGCTTATAATCCGCCCCACGGTTGTCACAGGTACCGGGTTATTAGCCGGAGTGGGTTATTAGGCGTATATATGCAAATGGGGGTAAAAGGGTATTTTTTTAATTACTCGGTTATGCCCCCTTTTTGCAGCATAAACTGACATGA
>JASKDV010067593.1:0-15423 GCA_032466395.1 Aegires albopunctatus | reverse complement strand
AGCCTTTGAAAACATAAGATTTATCGGTAATTATTGACCACCCGTCGTGCACCGGTTACCCCGTCTGTGACCTCGGGCCCGACGCGCTACTCACAAGGAACTTAAATGCACGATTTATAGAAGAAATTCTCCGCCGTGAGAGGCTCTTTCTACCCATTATAACGTGTAAATGAAAGCCTGGTTAAATGAGGAGTCAGATCTTGTTAGTATATTTCATTGAAGCTTCATTAGTGTGCACCTTGTAAAAATACTTCAAAAATGGAAAAAATTGTGAAGAGGTGGATTCAATGAGAGACCTACCTGGCAACATCCCACCAGATCTCAATAAAAAGTAGAGCAGAAAAATTGGCTTGGCAAAATAGGGCTGCTTTGGCAATGTGCAGGTAGTTGAGATCCAACCAAAAATTGTTGTCCCATGGAGTAGGGGCAGGTTGCCTTCCTCTGTATAAAGATAATTAAAAAAAACCCATTAAACATAATTATAATAACAATAATAATAATAATAATAATAATAATAATTATCTTATTAAAAATAAATAGGGCTGAAATTACATTGTTACTTTCAAGAAAATCTACAGCACCAAGAAAAACCAAATTTGGCATACATGTGTAAAATAACATTCTTTAATGTATGATCATGACCCAGCCGGATTTTTGATTCAAGACTTTAATGTTGTTTGTAGAATCAGAATTAATTACGATTAGATTTACATTTTGAATCCTATCAACAGTATGTTTGAAATTCATACACTGAGCATAAGCTTCAATTTATAAATCAGTAGAATAGAAATGCATAATTTATAAGTCCTTTCTAGTAGTAGTAATGATAATAGTAATAATAGTAATAATAATAATAATAACGACAACAACAAATAATAGTAGTAATAATAAGCTATCTAAAATCTATCTCAGCCCAAGTGTAAAGTAAATACAAGTTAATCTGGGAGTAATCCAGAGGTCACTTAGCCCCTTAAACAAACTTTACATTACCTGAGTTATCTTTCATAATCAATAATCCACCGAAAGTTGATTACATTTTTTTCTCTTTCCCAATCATAAAAGTATTTTTGGACAAGAGTCTTTTGTTCTGTGACCATGTTAGTAAACTTTCAAACCTCCCTCAACTGTTCATTGTTAATGTGAAGAATATTCTTACATTGATTCAGGAGGCAGGATTTGTGAGTGGATGTCTGTAAGGGCATTGCAGTAAAGACCAAGTGGTGGACAGAGTGAAATTAGCTTCAAACAAAATTAAATTGACCAATAAGTCAAGTGTTTGAAAATGCTTTGATAATAACCACTGACTTTTTAAACTCTTTTTTGAAAGGCAGTTAGTTAAATTAATAAATACTTGTGTGACGATAATGAGAAGCATGGGATGGTGTGGAGATAAGGGAATTGTGACCAAACATTAAAAACATAATATTTTATTTTAATAAGGAATAGTTTTTGATAATTAAGAAAGTCTCAGAAAATCTTAAAAATGTCACAAGGAGAGTCAAATTAAGAAATGACACTAAATCCCAAAGATTAGGTATGACCAAAGGGACATGAGGCTACCAGCATGAGCAGAAGATAGAGATCGATTGGGCATGTGCTGTGGCAGGAACGAGACTCTATAGTTAGAAAAACTGCACTTCACTGGACCTTGGAGGGGAAGAGATAGAAAGAGCAGCCAAAAACAACTGGAGGAAGAACAGTGGAAAGTGACATAAAATTTATGGAGCAGATATGGGGTCCATTGACAAGTTAACTGGAGAGCTAGCTGGAAAGACTTTGTTGCAACCTGTAACACCAATAGGCGTAATAGGTGAATTTATCTATATTTACATTACATAGAGAAGCAAAGAATAAAATAGTATGGCTTGAATGCCATTAAATAAACCTATAGCCCAAACGTTCAACTAGAGATCATCATGAACCAGACCAAGAGGAAAGAAGACCAAAAAGGATTGATGGGGTCTAAGATGTAAAAAATATATCAACATTTCTCTGACAGAAGCTACCAACTTAGCCTATGACAGAAAATCACATCCCCTCTTAATATTAATGCTGAGACATAAGAGGTATGAATGCGCAAAGCGAAGCAAAGCAAAGACGCCATTGAACTTTTTATTTAAGAAAAAAACCCAAAACCAAAAACCTACCTTGTTGGTTTCCTACTTTGCTTCCTCAAATGTTGCACAACGCTCAACATGATCAGCACTGACTGCTTCTTTAAATACACTGGCAGCAATCCTGGGCAGGAAATAACAAGAACAAATGAACAAAATTAAAAAACCCAAACCTCTAGGATGGTAACGCTTTTTTTTTAAGCAGGACGAGGAAAAAAGAATTACAAGCTTTCTAGAACCCGTGGACATTCAAAGGCTATAGAGCCAATATTGCCATTAACTTTACATCTTATTTATGCTCACTTATTTTTTAAATTCTTATTCTAATTTTTATTGAAGCTTACCTGTGTTGCAATTGCCAATGTTATCACAGTGAGTTTGGAAAAAGCCTTTGATTTGTTTAGAAAGGCAGTCCCTCCACTGCCCTGTGTCATCTCTCTGTAGTAATAAGTGAATCAGATATGGCAATGCTTCTTCATTGATCTGAACCTGTTGGTGAGCAAAAACAATGCATGTGAAATTCAAGAAGATATCTAGTTTTTCTTGTTAGTTCATCACACCATAAAACAGAAAGACAAATAAGAGGATAAAATGTGATTAAAACATAATTTCTTTACCACCCATAGTTCATTTTCAGTGTGTATAAAGCTCTTGTGAAATAACTATTCTCATTATCATTATCTTTAACAAGAAATTGTTAGCAGCCCACTTCAAACCCGTTCTATTTCCTACCAACAATTCGACTCGTACCTTCAGTTGACACATCGGTGCAATTTTAGCCAAAGCCTCATCCCTGATGGCACCACATGAAAGAATGGAGCACACTAGTCTTGTTATCCAGTTCTCATGAGTCAATTGAACATCATTAGGACTCCATATATATGACTGATCAATGCTCTTTATGACATCTCTGTGAACTGGAACTAAATCAGGAGGTGGGGCCATAGAGGCCTAAAAAAATAAATTAATAAAAATATTTTAAAAAGCAATATCAAATCAATGGATGAATAATCGAGGAAAGTCTCTTTACACAAAGTTTCTTCACCTACTCAGATGTAAAAAGAGTACTGGGGGCTAGATGGTCGAGTGGATAGTGGCATTGTACAGTAACTCGGAAGTCCCGAGTTCGAGTCATATTTCGGCATCTAGTATTATCCTTGGGCAAGATAATTTACCCCTATTACCCTGGCAGCGCTGCCTCCGCAGCTGACTCTAGGTTTTGCTCGGTCTTCCCTCGAGAGAAACCAAAAGAGAGAGTGCCCTAGGGGAAAATAAATATATATATATATATATATTTTTAATGGGATGATCCCATTATCGTGGATATAAAACAATTTGTAAATGATGCAACTACTCTTGCCTTCCATTAAAGTATATGTTACGTACACCAACTCAAAATCATTTCAATTCTGATTGTAAACCGCATTTTCAATATGTAAGTGAATATTTATTTCATGTATACTTTAGTAAATTCATACAGCAGAGTGTTAATTCCTCAATACATTAAAGGAACATTAAACTATATCTTTCATGAGCTATGTAAAGCTAAAATGAATTATTTACTGAACAATAAAATGTAATCATCTTTTTTATTTATTAAAAAAATTACTATTTCAAATTTAAACACAGGGATGGAACCAAGCTTCGAAAAAAGAACATAAACATTATTTTTGCCTGTTTTACCAATGGACAGCATGTCCAATACCTTAAATTACGACATTATAAGACTAATTTAAAACTTAAATATATCTGATCTAGATGAATAGGGTTGTTTTTTCTTAATTTATTTTATTTCATTGAAGACCCACAAGTTCGCTTCATATGTCTTGCGAACATCAATGCTCGGGACTCATCGGCGTGAGTCAGTCCGACTGCCAAGACAAGTGCCTCCTCGCAGTAGGCCTACCGCATCACGATACGTGTAAAGCATTCAGTCAAACAAATCCTGAGCCGCTCGTGTGTCAGACGGACGGTGAATTACAACGAAGAAAAAATACTGACAAATCCTATTATGTCTTCCAAGTATTTTTGCTCGTGATAAAAAAACCCAGAAATCTGGAAAAACTGGAAGATGTTCCATCCCTGTAAACAACAACAGCAACAACAGAACGATGAATAGTTTCAAAATGATTTATCAAAATTGTAAACATAAAAAAAAAATTATATACAAAATCAGTCTAACTAACCACTAACTTGGCTAATATAATGCTAAGAATAGATTATCATTAACCAAAGTTTGATTTTTAAATTTCTGTTTTAAATCTGACATCTTTACTATTTAGCTGTCAACGCCACAGATTATCTCATATCGATGATATGATGCATATTTTTTTTGATTGGAATAAAAGAATATAAAATATATTATTATGTCTTTGTGTTTCGGTTGAGCGGGAAATAAAAATCTACCTGCTTCTGGCCATGATGGAAAGGATGCAAGTAGTTGAAAAGAAAACTCTGGACCCCCAATTTGCTCTCATAACGTTTTTTGAAATCAAGAACAGGCTGCGTTGCCATGACAGCCTTCAGAATATCTCCTGCAACACTCACCACCTCCCAACTGCAAGACAGAAAAAAAACAACAACAAACGTTACTATTAAATTATCATTTCAATCTTCCTATTAAGTAATCAATACTAATGGTATGGAATGAAACATATATCAAAGAGATAAATTAATTAAACAATAATACATAGGAGATAAAGGAATTAAACAAAATGCTGGGAGAAAGATCACTGAAAGAAGATGGAAAAGAAAAATAAGAAAGGAAAATATAAAGATTAAATGCTGAGTGGGGTAGACAAATATATATATATATTTTTTAAAGCAACCCCCCCCCCCCCAGTCCATAGTAATATTAATAATAATAATAAAATATTTAAAAAAAACAACAAAATAAACTCAAACCCAAACTAGCAATAAAAATAGATCTTATGCTTGACTACTAGTTTAGTGTAAGCATATCAGTTAAGGGAAGCTTTTGTAAAGAACCTGTCCCAAGGATACAACATCTTACAATGTGAACTTCATCAAAAATATCTTTAATCTTCAACCATTTAACTGCAGAATAATTTCTTGAAAAAAATGTTTTTCACTGACAATTCTGACACTGCATTGCGCAAACAACCCAGCCTGTACTGGGCCATAAAAATTTAACATCAAAGCATTGCCGGCAGTCAATGGGTTGAATATGTGCATTTATATTCTAAAAATTACCTTCGGTCTAAGAGACAAGAATCCAGAAAATGCAACAGCCAACAGTATTTCTCAAACTCATGTTCCTTGTAGGTCGACATTGCCAAAGAATAAGGTGTTTCCGTGAGCTTCTTGGGTAAAGATAATGTGCCAAGACTGATTGGGCCAATAGCACCAAGCACAGAGGAAGAAGCTAAGGCAATGTCCTTGCAGGGGCTGGCACTTAAGGGCAAAAGCTGGCTTATGGTCTCTCTCACAATTTTTAATGCTGTTGAGATAAGAATATTGTCAAAGATGCACGATTAAATAACATGAGTTGTACCAAGCTCTTGAAAAGATCTACTCGTAAATGGCTGTATATTCAATGATCTTTTTAAGTATTGTGTTATTCATTAAAAACATGTAATATCAGACCTATAGTTGACATTCTCCTAGTTATAGTTTATTGGTCAACCATAACTAGATTGGTGAGGAGGAAAGGGTAATAATAGAGAATAATAATGAACCATTACAGTAATATTTAGTATGTTTTCAAGTTTGGATAAAGAGAAAAAGATAAGCAAAAGAGAAAGAGAGGGAGGGTAAAGGGGAGTTCGAAGGATTAAGGATTCAAAAATAGGAGAGGAGAAGGATGCAATCCTCTGCGTATAATCTTTCAAGAGGTTGAGTGAAATGCCTTACCTTGTGGTGTGTCAAGCAGGCCATTGAGTTCATCTTGTTGACGCAAGGCATGCCTTGCTAGCAAACTGAGACGAAGAGCTATACCTTGTGAAGGATTATTACTGAGCAGCTCACAGGAATCAGTCAATTCTTTAAATCTCTGAAGAAAGAATATAATTGCCTTCTGTTTTTAAACAAATAATTATAATACAGATTTCTTTTATAACGCAATAACATTGCTGAATGATCATTGATCTATTATCATTTGTTAGTTAAGTTATTTGGAGTTTAAGGGCTCAGTCAACCACTAGGGTTATCTCAGAGCCAATGAAAAAGTAAGATGATCAGCTAGTGAAAAGATATAAGCAGAAGTAGAAGAAATAGATTTTAGAAGAGGGAAAAAAAAAGTCGCCCAGGAGGAAAAGAAGCACTTTGAAAAATTAGTAAAATTTTATACATATTTCTATGTCTAGATCTAGGAATTCAGGCCCAGATCTTTCTAGATCTAAAGGATACATTAAGATACTGCCAGCCAATCTAACAAGCCAGATATAGATCTATTAAAGAGATATATCTAGATCTAGCCAGTCAATCCAATAAACTAATTTTAGATTTATCATCAACAAAGTAGGCCTGGTCCTATATATATCTATAGATCATCATGTTGTATTGTTATACTTATCCTGAATAAATTGTTGACTGATTTTTGATAGAATATGTTAAATAAATCTAAAACATTTTACCACATTATATATTCAATCTCCAATGACAATGGATTTTTCTTTACCTGGACCAAAGTTTTGCCATGATCTCCGACCAATATTGATAGATTTTCATTAAGGTCAGTCAAGGCAGGAACATCTGGCAAAGGGTTGAGAAGCAGCTTGATAGATTTCAGGTCTCTCCATTGCTCCCTGATTTTACCGAACAAATTCTCTAGGAGTTCTACAGCCACTTCAGAAACACGGCCTCCAAAAGAGACTAAATTTCCAACAACATCAAAAACTTTATGTATATAGTTGACCATCTCCTGGGGTAAAATAAAAATAAAAAAATGGACAGCTTAATTCAATCTTCCCCTTTTTCTTCTATAAATAAAGTAATAAATTAAATCAAATTGAGAATTTCTGTGTGTTTACATTTTCATGTACTTTGTATACTTGAGATTAAAATCATCGTAAAATGTATTAAAAATAAAATTTGAATAAATTAAAAATGAACAAATAACTTATTAGATATCATTGCCGATCGTTTAATCATAATTTCATAACATTTAGAAAATGTTGTATATGATAAATTTACCATAATTCATGACCATAGCTTAAAAGAATGACTCAGGGAATGTTCACAGAGAATGCAAGACGAGTTTAATCATCCATATAGATCTATATTTTATTTGTGCATGTTCATAGTCTGGCGGCACCGGAAATTGGTCCCGCTTTGCAAGATTTTTCCCAAATCAAAACTAGATTCTATTTTCGCAACCCCCGTGAGGGTTGTGTTAACACGTTGGACTCTTGTTGAATTGTTTTAAAGTCTAGATGTGTATTTGGAATAATTGACATCATAATGCAGTTGAAAGTGTGAAGACTCATCTGTGTATACGAAAGAAACCTTTTGGGATGTGATTTCAATTGCTTGAAAAGGTTATGGTAATCGGCTTCTGTTGACCTTCATTTATTGATGTCATAGACATCTGCCCTTTTTTGCTGTCAACATAAAATAAGAAATCTAGGTAAATTGTTCTTTAGCAAAATAATGTCTCTTTTTGACAGCGCCATCTTGTTAAGAATAAAGGCCGAAGTTATTTGTATTTCACTTTAATCAGTTTGTTGATAACTTGCGTCACCCACATTCACTATGCACAACACTTGAGCTTGGAGCCACGTAGGCGATTCGGTGTGATTTTACTCATGGGAGCAACACCCCGTATCTCATGTTCTCTTTGAACATACACTTACATCAGGACAAGTCTCCACTGCTGTCAGAAACACCACGGTTAGAATGTTGAGACATGTCAAGGTCACTTCCTCTTGGACTTTACATCCTTTTTGAAGAGAGAAACGTCTTTTCTTCTCAACGGTTACATCAATTGGAAAAGTGCTGGTGGATTGAGGATATTGGAAATTTCATCTAATTACAAACCGCTGGAAATATGTTAATAATTTGAAAAGTAAAATTTGCTGCATTATCCCTCTTGAATGCATCATGACTCTCTAACAAAAACATCCTGACATGGAAGGAAAAGGAAAGGTAAAAGTAAAGAAAGTCAAATTCTCCTGAAAATCTAATCAATAGGCCTTTTCAAAATTGTTTGGAAAAAAAAATAATTTTTTGATTACTTATAACAAAATATACATTGATTTCAAGCCAAGCACACTTCTTTCTTGACTCTTAACGGGCTGGCACCACATCATGCCGTTCAAATTTTTATACAGGGGTGCTGCACGGAAAACCATGAAAAATTGTTTTTCTTTGTTGTTCATTCGATGTCTGACCTGCTATTCTGAAAAATTATATTACCTTTCACTAAATCCTGCCCTTGCGCTCCTGCCATTGGCCTAAAATTTAGAAAATTTAGGCCTCCTCATCTTCAATTCTCTTGTTTCAACTAAATTTTATACCTATCACTGATTGGATGAAAAAAATAGTTGTAACCAATCAGAGAATAATGGGCTGGTCTCTTGCCTTGCTGGTCTGCGTTTGCTATTCTCAAAAGTGATGCAACATTACGCTTATATGCTCGTAACACGTCATGAGGTGGGTGAAGAAATTATCAAGCTGACTGAGTCATGCAGAAAAACCATATAATGCTCAATTGCTTTTCAAAAGTGAAAATAAGTTCATTAGTTTCAGGTCATCAAGACAAGTAAAATGGTACCAAGATCTATAAAATTGGTCAAGAAATAATGGAAATAACTACAATTCATGAAAACCGAGCCACCACATTTCAAATTCTTTTCTTATCACAGAAATCTTATTTTCCATCAGATTTTGGCGGGAGTTGGACCGTTTTCATTATCATCATCATTGGAAGTCCTATAGATACGTGAAAAATTCAATCCAATAAGTTTGACTATTTTGTATTTGAAAGTTTCACATTCCTCAAAGCAGGGATGGAACCAAGCTTCGAAAAAAAAAACCTGAACATTTTTTTTTTGCCTGTTTTATCAATGGACAGCATGTCCAATACCTTCAATTACGACATTATAAGACTAATTTAAAACTTAAATAATCTGAAGTGCGTAAAAAAACAGGAACTCCGGAAAAACCGGAAGAGGTTCCATCCCTTCTCAAAGGTGTAAAAAGACATCTTCCCCAAGCTTGGTTTTCGTATTTGCGCTAAATCCAGTTGCCAATCTCTGATTGAACAAAGACTACGGCTAGATGTTAGGTCTGCACAATCGCCTTGTTAGAAATCAGAGTTGACCATGCTCAGACATGACGCAACATTTTGCAATGACTGAGTAAATTACAAAGCCAAGGGAGTTACCCGTAAAATGAAAAAAGTCCAAATAGGTTGATTAGTTTCAGCTCACCAAGACAAGTAAAATGATGCCATAATCTACAAAATCGACCGACAAATAATGGAAATATAAAAAAATGACAAAATTGTTGTTGATTTACTTCAATTTATTTCTTATCACAAAAATATTATATTCCGTCTGATTTTAGCAGGAATTGGGATGATTATCATTATCATTTTCTGAAGAAATTATATAGACATAAGAAGAATTCAACGCAACATGTTTGACAATAAATTATTTACGTTACACTACAAAGATTTTAGAACCGAAAATTCAAGTGCTGTGATTGGACAATCTAAATCTCATTAGTATTGATATGAAAAAATTTCAGATCCACAATCCGGTCTGAAAATACCCGGCAGCTTAGCCCGTTAAGAGTTAACAAATATTTTGCATTACAGTTGAAATAGAATCCATGGAGGCCTCTAGGCTAGAAAAAGAAGGTGGCCAAACTGTGTTGATTCAAATAGAGAGGAGCATTAGAAAACAAATCATATTTTTGAGACTCAAGAAAGAGAGAAAGAGAAGTGGGAAGAGAGCATGATGGAGACAAGACATTGAGAAAATAAAATATTTTTGCAAACGTTCCAAACCTGGTTGTCAGGATTAAAAGACGGCACATTATTTCTCTCAATACTGCTGCCCATCCATCCTGGAGGCCTGTATGCAGCTCTTTCATAATCAGAGTTACAAAGAGCTGGTACATCTGTACTAGTCGCAACAACTCATGGGGTCGGTGCTCTTTGCATATTTTAGTGTAGAGGGCTGTGAGAACGGTGTGCAATCCACACTAATTAAATAGATAAAAATCAATTAAAAGTTAAAAAGTCATTAGAAAAAGGCTTAAAGTAAACAGTAATCGACTAATTGATTTCAAGCTAAACAGGAATGTTTGAAGATAATAACTCCATTGATAAATTACCAACAAAAATTTTACGTAAAAGTTGAAGGACAATTGGAAAACGATTCAAAAATTTAAATGACAGAAAGATTTAAAGCTTAACATGTAACGTTTTAAGTGTTTACGAGAAAAATTTGAAAATTTTAGAAAATGTGAACAAATATTTTCATTTTGCACTTTATTATTATTGAGGTAATATTCAAAAGTTACAAAATTTCTATTTGTTATTAATCCCTTAAATTAGTTTTTTAAGTGACTTCCCTTCACAATATATATTTTTGCTTATATAATCTCATATCAACAGATTCAAAATGTCAGATTATGTAGGTTTTTAAGGACAGAATGTCAGAAATGGTTTAAATTTACAATAATTCCAAAAAGTGAAGTATGATAATACAAATGCGAGAAGTATAATAATACAAGTGTTTGTTCTTACCGGTATTTTGGCCAGTATAGAAACTAGGGAGCATTTGGATTCTTTAGATTTCTGTTTGTGGCCAGATAACGTTTTGGCTATGTAGACCAATGTTTCTTCCACTTCAGGCAGTGTGTAGAAAGGAGGATTGGGGTCTGGACCCACAAGGCTGGATTAAAAAAATAAAAAATAAAAAATACTATCAACTTATTCAGAGTTGAATCTCTTACTTTAATGATTGGCTAACTTTGACAAAATTTCAAATATTTGTGTCTTAAATAGCTTCAAATCCAATGAACCAATTTCCATACCCTTTTCACTAAAATTCATGATTTATATTCCTCCGTGTTATAAGAATGCTATCCTTGAAAATCTGTCTTTGGTGATTATTTATTATTTGCTTTGCAGCATTTCTCCAAGCAACTTTTACATAGCTGCCAACTTTTCAAAAATAAAATAAGAAACACATTCGTTCGTGGCAGATATTACTGCGATGAACCGTCATAACATGGATAAAAGCGATAAAGTTTCTTAATAATAGAAGAGAGAACATAATATTCTAATTTTAATCTTAATATTAAGGCTTACCTAAGTAAAAACAATAGTATCCTCACACTTTGAATTAGAGGGTGAAAAAAATTAAGTTATTGAAAATGATTTTTTAACCTTCTTCCATTTTAGAGTTTTTCAAGTGGATTGCGGTTTTGGAGTGCTGCACTATGTCTAATCTTTCTCCATGAGAAATGTTTATATCTTTCCTACAAGTCTCACACTAAACATGTAGAGAGGAGACACTTTAGACCAATTGATAAAGGAAAACTCTTCCGCATAATGTGAAGTGAAATGTTGCTCCTAACTTTTCTTTTTACTAGGTGGGGCGGCCAATGGAATCCATGATCACAATATTCTAACAGTCCTATTTCAATAAATCTATAACAGATTAAGACACAAACAGCCACAATTCAAATTATAGTAAACCGTGAATCTAGCTTCAAACACGTTGATTCACTGATTGACACTGAAAGAAAACGCAAATGAGAAAAAAAAAAAAAAAAAAACGTGACCCGGAAACTGGTTTAATATAATTAATAGTATATCCGGTTCACTACACAAGTAACCCAAATATCCAGAGCACAGGTAATATATTGATCGTTCGCAGAGCATACGTCAAAAACAACGAAAATTCACCGTAATCACCGTAGCAACCCAGAAAAGGCGGAATATGGACTTTCAGCAACGAATACGGACTTATGGACTCCAAGAGTCGAATATGGAACATATCCGTATTATACAGAATGATTGGTATATATGCTTATAATATTTGATCCACACTATGTATTTGATGGCAGCTATACAATTTACAATCTACATTGATCTCAAGCCTTGATATTTCTTTGCCTGACTATGCCATTAATCATCATTTTGTAAACCTCCATTAATGAAATACCCATAATGACACCGTCATCTATATCTAGAATCTGGGATTTTGATTCTAGCCTCAGAAATAGGCTACTGAGATTTAGAATATATAGCTTGATCTGATAGGCTAAAGATGCCCCAACTATTTAGATTTTATATATAGATCTAGATTCCAAACCTGGATTTTTATTCAATACTCTAAATCTAGATCAAGTTACAAATTCCTATTCATTTGAACAAGAAACCAATCTAGTCATTTAATATTCAAATACTTCAGAATCCTAACATTGGATAAATTATACATCCACAAAAGAAGCTTATTGTTGATTTCTCATCGTTGTAAAAGCCAAAATCTTTGAGATTAACCAAATACAACGAATCTCTTTTCTTCCATTTAGAAAAGAAAATCTTAAAAGCAAAGAGCAATGACTTACGAATTGTCTTCCATTTCGACATACAAACAATTGATGACTAGAACTGTTATCTCACACAGTTGGTTGTATACGCAATCATTGATTTCCTGTAAAAAAAATAACAGGAAGAAAATAAACGTTATGCGAATAGAGGCAAGGTAAATTATTTCACAGCATGAAACAGCAATGTGGTAAACTGAGCATGAAAAAACAATACTTGACTTTAATAAGACTTTTAACTTTGAACAAACAAAGCAACATATAGCTCCATTACATTAGTGTGCAATTTTAAAATTTAGTTCCACGTACAGTCTGGTCTCTGTAATCAGGACATTTGGGCGGCAATTCCCTAATCCGGAAAGTTCTGTAATCCGAACAAATTGCCTGGAATGGAGGTGTTCGGATTAGAGCAGACTATACTAGATGATACACATCTGATAGAGGCCATGACAAGAGATGATTCACTGACATATTAGAGATAAAAATCAAGTTGATAAAGTTCCAACATTTTTCTCATACCTCTGGTGTAAGCACAGATTTCAGGAGTTCATCACTTCTAAAGACTTTTTTGAGATGTCTCCTGAATTTGTCAGAGCCTGTCATCGCAGCATCACTAGGTCCTTCATTCTCAGTGAGGCTAGATAGAGATGACTGCTTGACGGAAATGGGAAGAATATAAACCAAAATGTGGGGCAGACAAGACAATACTGCCGGGCGAAGATCTATGTTAATGAGGTCAGTCCATTTTTTCATATCATCTTTGCATGAGCTTGATAAAAACAATCTGGATACGACGATTTCTTGATGGGATCTGATAAATTCAATAAAAATGTAATAAGATATATAAGTACAAGTATTGTTAGAAAACCTCCAAAATGAAATAAAATGGGATTTGTTCCTTCAAATCGGAACATATTTCCCGGATATGGTCTTTAGATATTTATATCACAAGAAAGCTCAGGTCATGCACTTTAATTTGATACCAAATTTATGAAGATTGGTCTTTCCATTACAAAGATATGGTGATATAAAAAAAAAGATCAGACAGAAAGCCAGTTTTGAGAAAATGGCGATGAAAGATGAAGAACCGTTATATCCCGTGTTGAGGATTGTTCATAAAAATGCATTTTTTATCATTAATTGTTTTTATTTCACTATTGACATATATATTTAATGAAAGATAAAGATTTGATCATTTTGATGCAACCATAACCAAAGATTTGATGAAAATGATATTTTTATCTTTTAACGGCTCTAGTTCAAAACGGCCCGTACGACATATGTTCCGCTTCAAAGAAACAGGTCACAAATTTATAGGTGTTTTTTTTTTTATTAACACTCCTGAATAAAAAAAATCAAATAATCAATAATCTAAAAAAAAATAAAATAACATCAAAACAAAACAAAACAAAACCCAACTGATTACTGAACCAAAAAATGCAACAACAAAAAACAAACCAATAGCACAACTGCCAGTTCTCGTTCTTTAAAAGGTAATCCAAAGTTTCAACTCATGTTTTTCCCCAATGTAGTTGAGTAACATGAAAAATTGAACAATTTTCTTAAGGTTTATTTCTCTTACCTTTCCTTTGCATTATGTTTTTTATCCTTTCAACAAAAACTACAATAACAGCAACAAAGCCATAGCTGGTCTCAGGAATTTTTATTTTTTTAAATGACTATAACCCTAGTTTTTTTTGTAACAACTCTTATAATATAAATACACATAAGCTGATGGAAATTGATATACAAAATATTTGAATAAAGATCTATTTTTGTGTAAAGTGTCATTACTTTTTGTTGCCAAATGTAACAGTTGAAACCATCTAATTTGAGGACAATAATCAAGGGACACGGTAAAAGACTAATTGATCAACATCTGACTTACTGGATAAATTCACCAACTGAATTGTAACCCATAAGCTTGAATGGAAACTTTTGAAGTCCTCCTTTGAAATGGTTGCACCAATTTTCAACAAGGAAAGGGAGATGGCAACCAACATATGATTTGACGTTAGGAAAGTGTAAATTGACACACACCGTATTCAACATCTGCAAAATGAAGAAAAAGCACAATTTCATAACTTCCCATACATCAAGTAATATTAGTATTCAAAAATATATTTAAGGGATGATGAACAACAAACAAAAGACATAATCAGCATTACATGCGAAAAATACAAAATGGGATCTTCAAGATGAAAAGTAAATATAAGGGCTGCATCTTATCTTGGTAACGTTTTAACAAATTGTCATATCAGTCAGAAAAACAATGAAAAGAAAATTTGATGACAAATACACATAAACGTATCTTGTTCCATAAAACAATGAAGCACCAGGATGAAAGGAGAAAATATGATCCTTAAGTGAAAGCAAGATCAGAGTGAAATAATATAATGCTAAACCATTACATTATAACACAACTCCCAAATACTCTATACCTAATCATGAGACTACACACACTAAGGAGAAGGACATTTTTCTTTTTATTATGCCAAACCACCACATTATAACACAACTCCCAAATACTCTATACCTAATCATGAGACTACACACACTAATGAGAAGGACATTTTCCTTTTTATCATGCCAAATCACCACATAATAACACAATTCACGAATGCTCTATACCTAATCATGAAACTACACACACTAATAAGAGTTAGTTAGTTAGTTAGTTATTTGGAGTTTAAGGGCTCAGTCATCACTAGGGTTATCTCAGAGTCCATGAAAAAGTAAGATGATAAGCGAGGGAAAAGATGAAAAGCAGAAGTAGAAGAAA
>JASKDV010067483.1:0-12271 GCA_032466395.1 Aegires albopunctatus | reverse complement strand
AATAAACGAAGTAAAAATAAAGTAAAAAAAACAACAAACCCTCCTTTTCACCCCCCCCCCCAAAAAAAAAAAAAAAAATCCCCCTGTAGTTTTACATAATGACCTGTATGACCTAGCAGGTAACAAAGCTATAATGATAGCAATATTACCTCCTATAATATAGATTATTTCGGTGTTCACACTGGACGTCACCAACTGCGTGACAAAAAAAGAAGGGTTTTTTTTTTCACTCTGCTTTCATAGCCGCCATATTTAGCAGAACATTATAAAATACTCTTGAAAATGTTTTCACGGTTTATTTATTAATTTTTTACATTTGATATATTAATTCATTCATTCATTCATTATTTATTTATTTATTATTTATTAATTAATTAATTATTTTTTTTTAATGACTGGAGTTATATGATATATTATCACAACTTGATTGTGTTTGTTCTTCCATTACAATCTTAGATCGACTGCATACGTGATTCCAAATTTTGACTCTTCCGGTCTATGGCAAAGAGTATTCTAGATCTCCGCCATCTATATAAATATACACAAAGATTGCAACTTCCGGACAAAAGAGCGGGGTACCAATGGATGCAGTCATATTACTATTACTATCAATCAATAACTGCCCCACGCATCGAGTCTTAAGATATTATAGGATTTTGTCGCGGTCTTTATCTCATTTTATTTTATAGGCCTATTCATATTTCATAAAAGGGGAGATTCATTACTTAATCTTAAGATTATTATGATGTATTGGTACTAAATCATTATTGACATTTTGTAAATAATTCATAGCGGAGTCGATCTTTTATTTCAAGTCATGCAAAACATCCACTAGCAAAGACTGGAAGTGTGATCCATGTAGATTTATTCGATGTTCTGCACGGTGCGCAACTCTAGCGGGGTTTCCCGCACCCAAGCTTGTATATGATAATGATATTATTACTTTACATTGTTACATCCTTAAAGCAAAGTAACAAACCTAACCCATTATTAATTCTAGTCGAAAATGTAATTTTTATTTTTTACTTTTTTGCTGTATATTTTTGTTTCAAAGGTCTAATTACGTTGTTGTTGAAGATGATGATGATAAAGATGGTGATATCTCGAGGTCAGTTAATAATGATTAAAAACCACAAACGATAGCATACACTACCATACAACAAAGGGCTCAGTTGAATCTTACAACATTGTAAAAAATGCAACGAGGGTCACTCGTCAAGAAATGTCCATTTTTTCAAACTAATATTATTTTCGAAAATTAGAACAAAAGAATTTTAATTATTTACCGTTAAATTGCAATGTCATGTGACTCACTGTTTTTGTTCAAATGGAAGATTGTTGATAATGTTATGGAAGTGATTAGTGTAATCAGCTACAGTGTAAATTGATTATATTTAGTAACAATGCATGGAACACAAACTGTGATGTAAAGAAAGCAAAAACTCACATTCGGAAAGACTGTTGTTGAACAAAAGGGAATGAGAAACCGAGTTTAGCATCTTAAATGATAATGATGATGATGATGATGATGATGATGATAATAATAATAACAATAACAATGATAATAACAATAACAGTAATAATAATAATAATAATAATAATAATAATAATAATAATAATAATAATAATAATAACAATAATAATAACAATGACAATAAAAAAAACAATGATAATAATAATAATAATGATGATTATGATAATGATATTAGGGGACGGTCGGCTGGGTGACTTGGTGCGATTGTATCCCACTAGATACAAATTTTCTCGATAACCACTGGTCATTGGCAGAGTATCCTTGGGTAAGATACTTTGTCCCATCTACCTCACTCAACTCAGGTGTGAATTAGTACCTGGCTGCTAAGACAGCATTGTCCGTGTCCAAAAATTATAACTGCGCCTAACGGGCTGCCAGTCTTGTCCTATATATTCTGTGTTGCTGTCGGCCAGGGGAAATTGAAAATCATTGTAAAGCATCTAGAGCCGAGGTTCCTTGGATAGGGCACTATATAAATGAGCTCCTTAACTTTTTAAGATAATAATAATAATTATAATAAAGATTTTAAAATAACAAAGAATAATGAACAAAATAGATTCACTGTCAATAATGAATATTGGTGGTTGTATAATAGTTTGTGAATGTCTGGGTGTGTGTGTGTGTGTGTGTGTGTGTATGTTTTATACATTTGTAAAACATCTTTAACCAATGAGCTAGGTAAATGCTAAATTTGAGGGATCTTACTTCTTCAAAATCAAACAGCAATCCTCCAAGTGTCTAACATTAACATTGAATATATCTATCTAAAGCCTAAATAAAACAAAAAGTAGCTTCCTTCTTATACTTTGCAGAGGATGCCTACTAGCCCTACCACAAAGCCAGAACCTTATTATATTACTTATACTTATAAAAAATAAAGATAATGAAAATAAGATTTCTTTTACTTTTACTACCTTTAGTCATCTCAAATCCATATTATTATCTCGCTTTCACCAGCGAAGGAAATTGTCCATCATAAGGATCAAATTTATGATGTAGCCTAGAAAATTGCCCGTCTTACTTCTTTTGAGGTGAGCAATAGAAAATCCAGCTGGGTCATGTACCACAAAATGCTATGCCTAGCTGAAAATATGCATGTATGCCAAATTTGGTGACTATAGGTGCCGTAGTTGTTCTTGAGTGTTGGCTTATTTTCATCACATTATTTTTTATATAATTATTATTATTATTACCATTAACATAAGGGGACATTTTGTTTTTCAAAGATCTATTCTTAGAATTAAAAAACCAAAAAAAACCTCTGATATAATAGGTACTGCCTATCACTATCACAGTATCAGTGATCAGGTATCAGGTGAGGCCAAAGTGGGACACAAACCCTGAAAACTTTAGCTAAAGAGCAACACTTTATCCACCCGGCTATCCAACTAGCCGTTAACCAGGGTTTTTAAGCATTGAGTAGAACACATTGGACAAAATCTTCCCTTTCTACCTCAAATATGGCTGGTACTGGTACTCATTTCACAACTGGGTGGAATAAGTCTGCATTCTAGCTGATACATGTACACATTTTGTGTTATGGCCTTTTAGTGTTCTAACTAGAAGTGGGCCATATAACATATCTTCTTGTCAGGAAGCTGAAAATGTTTTGTTAATTCACATCCTGGATAAGTCATAGTCATAGATTTTAGCTGATGCCCTCAGTTGTTTCACGTGGGTGAAGCGGGGAAGGTTTGGTCGTTGGAAACTTCCCCAAGAATCCAGTGCAGATAAGAATCGAACTCCGGGAACATCATTTCAAGTCAAAAACCCTTGCCAGCGGGTACCAACACCAACTGCAAGTCCCCCTACACCATGGCTACCAGTGTACCAGCAATTTAGTACATGTATTTAGTTTCATATCTAAGTCAAAGTGGCCTTCATGTTGTATAATTTCACTTATTTGATTTGTACAACAGGTAGCGTTGTATGTATCTCTCTTTACCTGGAAAATAAACATAGCTGATACATGACTGTGGAAGCCATTACTTTGTCAAATTCAATTAATTTATTAGGTGGGATCTCATATGACTGCTTCCGATGAGAATAGGCTGCAGAATTCTGAAAAACTTTTATTTTTGTCTCTAGCCATTCTCATGAGTGCAGAAAGCCGATAAGAAAAAACCGAACTTAAACCAGATGGTGTTTTCAAAGAATGCCATTCACCTTATGCTTGCTTTGACATCATTGGCATACATAGAAGTTATGATTTTTTTAAACATGGCCAATTAAAATCAACTGATCTTCATCTGATAAAAATAAAAAGGGTCATTTCTAAAATTCACCTATCAAAATTAAGAAAATTCTTCATGTGGACCAGCAATTTGCTCTTTTAAAGACTTTGAAAATAGTTAAATGTAGATCTACTGTCATATTTATTGAAGAACTTTTGTGCATTCCTTACAAAGAATTAGACAATATTTATAGATTTAGAAGAGTGCATGCACTGCAACAAACATTCGTCTTGTTGTAGGTTGAGGCAGACTCGGAATGAATCTAGTTTTTATGTCTTGCTCTAGATAGATTATAGATTTGATTAAAGGATGATAATTAACGACGTTTTATGTTCCATATAATTAATATCATTATATACATTTTAAGATCGTGGAGCAAACAATATCTGATTTGTTCTAAATAGCCTAATTGAGCCTTTAATGTTAAACAAAGTAGCAAATCATTGTAATTTGTATTTTCTTCTGCAATAAGAGCAATAACTTGGATCTACATACACACATTGCAAGAGTGATGTTGAAAACCGTTCTCAAAACAAGTCATTTAAGAATAGAAAAACAGCATGGTTTTTGGAAACCGCTGCATATTTCAAAGCCGACATACGAGATCCTAGCTTTAATTTGTTTTGAAATACATATAAATTCTTCAGCTTGAGAATTGAGGAAAATAATGTAATCACAATCACAAGAACAAAACATACACAAGTGTATACCACACTACAGTTGAGTAAGACTAAGACTAAATGGAATTTGGAAACAAAATAGTCACTGTTATAAGAAGAATCTTTTTTTATTTCTTTTATTTCTTTTTAACAATGAAGAGTGTGAAACATTTAAGACCAAATTACATAAATGATGTCAATTGAATCCAATCTGATGACATGGATAATTATTACACATAAGTAGTAAAGTGGATCAGATGACTTGTCATCTTCAGAATATTCAGATCCATCAAAGATCAAGCATAAATTGAGATAATAACTATTAATAAAGCAAAACTCCTTGCAGAGTTTAATGCAGGAACTCTAGAAGCCAATATTAAATATTTCTATGAAGGTGACATTAAATACCAAAACAGTAATATTCAGTATTTTAACTACAATAATTTGGAACAGAAATTGTTTCACATCTAAATAATTAATATAATTCTGGACAAAGGATGAATGCATAGCTGAAACTTTTCAGAGACCAATATTGCACTCTCATGTGCAACCCCATTGGAATGCTCATTTTAACTCACTGGAGCCGGACGTTTTATACATTTTCAAAGCACTATTTTGATAATATGTTCTCATAACCTTAGAGCGCTGAAATTTTGCATGTAGTTTGACATAACCATGTGGTTTGATGCTCTGTGTTGAAGAATTTTGCGTTTGCTTTGTATATTTTTCGCAATAGCAAGCTAAAAATATTAGTAATACTAGTAATATACAAACATAGTCTTTATCGTGGCAACCAGAGTCTAGCTTGGGTGTGGTCCCCAACATATGTCTCAGCAAGCCTGAGTCTTACTCGGGCTTCAGTGAGTTAAAAATGCATCTAAATATTAGCTGAAGTTATATTGCAGCTGTTTTAACTTCATGACAGCTGTTTCAAGCATTAGAAAGGGGCAGAAGTGACTGAAGCCCAATTAAAGTTAAGATAAAAATAATCAGATCTTCAATCATCTTTTTTTTTGGGGATTGGTTAAATTGCTCTTCGTATGATTTTTTTTCTTACTGGCTGGCGAGCATGTGAATTTAAGAAGACATTTCATTTTCACAAGCTATCATAATATTCTGGGCAATGGGTGAAATCATTATAACATTTTATACAACTCATTGTGAGCATGATTCAATTATGACTGTAATTTAGTGAAAATGCAATTTATGAACACAACAATATCATCAGTCATCACTAATGAAAATATTATAGTTTTAAAAATTAAAAGTTGCCCACTCCAGTGTTCAATGACATTGAACTATCTTAAAAAACATAACTGAGAAATTAGAGTGTTAAATGAATGAGTTGAAAAAAATATATTCTAAAATTAGATGATGTCCTACTCCACAGACTGCATCAAACTTTGTAGCTGACGCCGAGCTAATTGAACTCGTTGCTCTTGACGTAGAATATCTTCAGAGGTAACCACAAGCTGAAAAGAAAAATTTTCAATAAAATGAACAAAATTCACCAAAAAGTGGAAAAACATGTAAAATATTCAATAGCTCAGTGGTTCCCAAACTTTTCTTCACCGCTGCACAGTTTTGAGTAGCTTAAAATGTACCATGGCACGGTACCTATAGTACTCGGTGCTTTTCGGCACGGTAAGGGAGATCGTGCCACGGCTCAGTGTTTGGGAATCAATGCATTAACCTATAGGTATATAAATATATAAAATTACAAAATAAAAGCACATTAAATAATTAATCTTTTTAATTAAAAGCAGTATTATGTTGATACACAACTTATTCAGAAATCATTATTTAATATTGACGGCCTCTTTTTAAGCTTGGACGGTAGAAGGAGTCGAATTAAAGCGAACTTCCATTATTTCCAAAACTTGAGACTACAATTGAAAAGCAGACAAAAATAAATATCCTGGATAATTCAAAAATGGCTCAAAATAATTCTTTACAAGCACCAACAAAAATAAAACTGAGACTGACAGAGATAGAATTCAACAAATTTCAAAACAAACAAGAGCTTTAAAAAGTTGAAATGAAGTTAAAGAAATTAGCCTACCAAGACTTAACATTAGCTTGACAAAAAAATATTCATTGTTTGAAATTTAAAAAGGCCCTAAATTGAGATCCAAGTATACATATAACTGACAACTAAAAACGAAAAACATTAAAACAAAAAGATAATCTCTGCATCAGTCAGCTTACTTGCTGTATGTGCGGCTGATTTGTGTCCATGTGAGTTCCAGGATTTTTCTGAAGTGCATGGCGGTTCCCTGACTGACCAAAGACAGGTGTTGTGTTGATATGAAGAGCTGCCGAAATACTATGGAGAGCATTTTCTGAACTTAGATCAGGACCCACAGCTATGATGAAAAAGAGAGAAATGCAACGATTTTTCAATTAAAATTTGAATCAATGAATAAATAGGATTTAAAATGCTATTCAAATTTTTTAAATTCTGGGAAGGTTGCTATCTAAAAAATAAAATAAATCAGGATCAATATGATATACTTCACCTTTACTTTTTGAATACCTGGCCATTGCATTCTTATTCTTATGATATAAATCTTTTTGTAACCAGTAATTACTTAGAGCAGTGCTCCCCCTCCCCCGACAGAGCAACATATCTCCATTTTTCCGACCACCCTAAAAGGCTGCAGCTTGTGACAAAAATAGAACCTCGTATCTAGATACCATATAAAGTTAATAACGTAGTAAAGCAACGTATCTCCCTTCCTTCCTGAATTCACTCAAGGCAGCCCGACGTTCCTGGGTCACCCAAGGCAGAGTGACGTAAGTTATACGGGAGATATGTTGTTCTGCCTTGAGTAGTGACCAAATTGACGATAAACCTTCCATAAGGCCATTAAGTCTCCATGTCAAAGCGATGTAACTCACTAAACCTAAATTAAATCTGTAACTAAAGCACACAGCACTTCATTATACTAATGAAAAAAAATCTAATTTGAGGACAAAAGCGGTGAATGTTTTTCGCATTTTTCTCAAAACTTAAAATTTGGAGATACGTCGTTCTGCTTTGGGAGGGCTGAGTGGTTTCAAACATGTGGCCCGCGGTGCATTGTTTTATGTCTGAAAAATTATAAATCAATTCAACTCTAGATCAGCAGTACCATTACGGCAATGACAGAAGAAAATCAGTGACAGCTGAAGTTCTGATTACAGCCTTATGGGAAGTCTATCTCAAGTCTTAAAGATTAATCAAATAAATGTTTTTATTAGGTTGGTGTTATTTAAATTTTCATCTTTGTAACAAAATTGCTCATAATGCCACCTTACACTTTTTACAGGTCTTTATTTGGCCCTCAAAAAAATTTGAGTTTGAGACCCATGAGTCTATTGATTTAGAGCACAAATAAAATTTAAATAAAAACAAAACAAAACACCAACAAATTAATTATTATCAAGCAGAAAAGACAAGCTTCATCCTGAAATATAATCATGAAATTTGTTTGTGTATATGCAATATAAGAATGGGCAAATAAATTTTATAACATTGCCTTTACTGATACCATAATAAAGTAACATCAAATATTGTAAATATATATAACTATGGGATCATAGTCTTTATCTCTGCTTATTGCAGACTCACATATTTTATATCACTTACCCACCTCAAGACCATTTCTCACAAGTGCCATCTCAAAACCTTAGTGAGCACAAAGCAGAGCAGCTGAATAACAGCACTTACCTGCTAGCATACTGACAAGATATTTCAATGGCTATACTGATTACTCTTTTCACACCTCAGTGCAGTGAGGAAATTATGTGTAAAGACACTATCCAAAAAACTCACTGTCAGATTGAGCACCAGAGGGAATTGAGCTCACAGCCATTGGGTTGAAAGTTGACCTCACTAACCACTCAACCATGATGCCACACACATATATATATAAATGAAATAAACTATTCTACCTCTTGGTATAAGTTCACTTTTAATGTACCGGTAGGTGCAATATCACTATTCCATGTCCTTTTACAATATTTTTTTTGTCCTCTACATTTCATGAAATATACTATTATCTTCTGGGTTAGTTCTTACTTTTTATGCTCTTTTCTTATATAATTTAGATGTACAATTATACCCATAAATCCTATATACCATGTTGTTCAAATGTACTTCATTCTAAATACACGCTCATTTTTTATATTATTTATATGTAAAATTCTACCCATGTAAATTCTTTACACCATGCATATTTAAATTCTATATCATATAAATTTTTAATTTTACTCCTTGTCAAAGCGCTTAGAGCTATTTTGTATAAGCACTATATATATGTTCTCATTATTATTGTTACAAGTTTCTCTCCCCCCCCCCCTCTCTCTCTCTCAAACTACGCTTAGACAGGACAGGAACATCCTTTCTTAAGACACATACACACTCACACACAAACACATATGCACCCACATCCTCTTTGCCATTCACACACACACACACATCAGGAAGGACAGGAACGCAGAAAATAAAGTGGAGTCTTGCAGATAATGAAACCGATCTAATCTGAGCAGTGATAGGCCTAAAAATGAAAAAAGCGCGAAACTACAACTCCTCTAGTTGATATTTCAAAATATGATCGTGCACACCTTTAGATATCAACATATTTTACCACATTTTTGCTATATTTTTAGGTTGCTGCATTTGGATTTGTATAGCTAGTATTTGTTGGAAAGTTATATGATTATCATATAAAAAGCATAAAAAAGGTATAAAACAATATATAAATATATACAAATTGTTATTAAGTATCACTGTATTGAGTAAGTAATTACATTCCAGTCAATAAGCACATTTACATTAATCAACCAGAATAAATATAGTTTAGAAATGAACAATAACATAAATGCTTTAAACTGGTTTACATACATAGCACTAGTCTAGGTAAATCCATTGGAGGAATCGGTTCCTTGCTATTGTCACATGCATGAAGGCCTTGAAGTCTCTTTTCCCAGAATACCTGTTTTAAATAATACATTTAAACATGATTTCAGTTTGAAGTGATTTATAATTTGAAAGGTGTGTTATAATATATTTCAACAGATAGACAGAAGGAAGGTGATTTTTAGTAATTTTTTCATTAGATGGAAAGTTTCAGAATACGCCCTGATAACGCTAATAGAATGTGATACATTTCAAAGCTCTACAATAAAAAAAATGATATATCCAGAACTATCATATTATAAAGCTTTACAGATTGAAACCTAATTGTTTTTTTTTTAACAACATTTCTGCTTTAACTCAAATTACCAGATTATAAAAAATCTTCTTCAATTTCTTGATTCATCGCGTAAGAGTATAACATGAAAAAGAATCTTCACAGTTCAAAGAAAAATATGTATCCTGAGCAAAGTTCAATATGTTATAAAAGAAAAAAATGCAACAGCTGTATGACAGTTGATAGAACTAAAACATCTTAATGGCATTTAAAATAAGTCATCATTTAAAACAAAAAAAATTCCAAAACAGAATCTTATCCCAAAATCACCTGCTTTGGTTGATCTTGAGCTCCATGTTTTAAATCTGTTTTGGAACGACTATCTGGTCGATTTTTAATGACAGTTACTGGTTGTTTAAATATTGAGGCAGTCTGTCTTATAGGAAGCATTAAACTAGCATCATGTCGTACCCCTGAAAAAGATTGTAATTTGAAAACATCAAACAGACATTCATGAGCTAAGAACGTTAAACATTAGCACTCAACTCATAAAGTTTTATGCCATTTTTAAAAGTAAAATAAAATAACAATTTCTTTATTCAGTAATGTCGCCAAAAGTACATGAAATTAAAGGTAATTGGCTGCTCCTTGATAAAGGAATTGCAACGTGTATAAAGACTAGCCTGTACTCACTTCAACATGCTACACTCTATTCAATAACTGTCAAATCAACGTGAAAAATAAAAATCCCCAACACCGGTCCATCTATAATAGCAATGATATCTGCACATATCAATACCTGGGAGTCAAATTGTTGCATCCAGGTATCGATATAATGCATAACACTCTCTATAATACAAACAATCCCAAGACTCTTCAATTGATCCCCACTTCACTACATTTTTTAATTAATAGGACAACTTTTAAAATGAATCACCCACAGAATTAAATTTTAGAATTCGGATTAATTGATTACATTACTATTTTTTTAACTATGTAGTTCATTTACTAGGTAGGACAAACAGAAAATTATTTTTTAAGCAACAGAAAAGAGGAATGTCTTAGCACATAGATCTTCTTATCCCGAATACCAAATTTAGTTCTTTAAGTTAATTATTAACGAAGCTATATCATGAATATTTTAAGTTTTGAATTTTTCGTCATATTTCCAAATGTAAATAAAATTCCATCTTGATTGAGACACGGGTCAAAAGTGGGGCTGTTTGTCTTATCTACATTCACTGGAGTTAAGAGTTGTTGACAGCCTTTAACAAATACAATCTGTTTTCGTGAAGACAATAGCTTATAAATTATTAAATAAAAGTTAATTTCCTTCTGAACAATTATGACCCACTTCATTAGCATGAAGCAGAAAATGAAATGCTTAATCACATCCTATTAAGATGCCAGTTTGTCACATCTTTAATCCTTAGCTTTTAATCAATGTGCACTTTTACATTTGGGTGGAGAGCAAAATGGGACAAAGAGTCCAACCTAAGAGCAAATCATCAATGACCTTTGGCTATATATTAAAGATTTAATGAATACAAAAAAAGCATTCAGGCAATCACCTCTGGCAAAATCGTATGTGGATCCCCTCTGCTTTTTCCGCTTCCGAATAGAGCTGTGAACAACACGACCACTACGAAAGTCAAAAGCACTCAAGTCAAATGTTTCACCAAGAATGCGAGCCAGTTGAGGCTTGCTCCTGATTTTTTTACCATCAGGCCTGTAAAAAGCAAAAAATTAAAAATCTAGAACATATACAAAAATGAATGAATGACAATAATATTAAATGACTAATTAATAAGTCATTGATTACTAAATAAATTTCAGACATTTTTACTGAAAACAGACTTTTCAAATCTATATTAAAAAAAAACAAACCCAGACTTTTTCTGTATGTTATTCGCTCAATGCGTTACAAGGGTGTAATTTGTCACCTCATTCGGTCGCTAAGTTTTGGTTTGTATCGTTATCAAACCCACTTATCGGCCTTTTGCCGCCATCTTCAAACTTTTTAGTCGTGACCACTCCCTAAAAATACTAAAATCAAAACAAACCATTGGCATGACTTGATTTCAGGAGGTCGTAAACAAACCAGAGGTTATGTTTTGATTTCTAGCTGAATTTTCCACTTGAATAGCCTTCAGCAATCGCAAATGAAAATGTTTATGATCTCTCATTCACGTTGCGATTACATGGCAGAATGACTCAGATTTGTTCAGGGTAAAAGTGATACATACTACTACAATGGTGCAATAAATCAACGATAACAATACAATTAATTAATGTAGTATCATTCTTTCCCGCAATGTCACGGGTATTCGACTAGTAAAAAAGAAGATTTAGTGTGAGACACTTCTCTACATGCATTGAGAAAAGGTTAGGTCCACTAGCTTTCCTGCCTACACAATACCAAGAATGTACCAAAAAGGAATAAAGAAGATTTAGACCAAGGGTTAGATTAAAAGTTGAATATCCAACCAAGAAAATCAACACCAGTCCTCTGCCAATGTAGAAGTATGAAGTACCATAGAATATAGAACCTGATTGTTTGTTACTATAAGACAACATTTAAGACACATTAAGATCATTGAATGAATATCTCTCTCTCTCTCTCTCTCTCTCTCTCTCTCTCTCTCTCTCTCTCTCTCTCTCTCTCTC
>JASKDV010067372.1:0-15425 GCA_032466395.1 Aegires albopunctatus | reverse complement strand
AGGAATATTACGCCGAATAGTATTGTTTTCGGCGTAATATTCCTCTTGGGGTTGCTAAAAAGTAAAATCTGGTGAACCAAGCCTCAGACCCTTGTGGCCCTCAATACAGGTTGGCAGCTCTGTATTATATACTGTATATGAATATAATGTAACGAATCTTAGGTTTTTTTTCACCGCGTTGTGTTTTACATCTATTCACCGAGGAGTGTTACTAGATGATTTTCAGGTTTGGCAGTGGGGTGAAATTTGGGTTTCAGGATTCAGTGTGCTCAGCCGCTGGCACCAATGCTCGGCAAGACCAACAAAACTAGAATCCTCAATGTATCTATTTTATGTCCAGAGTTACTTTTAGTTAGAATCGAGATTTACCCCTTTCAGCATCAGCGTCAAATCTAGATTTATTAACTTCTTGATAATATCGTTTATGATCATGTCCTACCAGTTTGTTCCTTTCAATTTTAGATCTAGATTGATATATACTTTTAGATTTTTGTGGTGCTTTGTTGGGAAAAAGAATAGATCTACAGCTGACGTCATCAAAATAAAACAAAAAAAATATTTTTAATAAAGACATTATCAAGAATGTGGCTGTTAAAAATGGAATGGTGAATTGATTAGATCTAGATTAATAGGAAGTAATAATAAAGAATTAATCAATTCAATCTTAATGTTTCTCAAAATAAATTGCATCTTAAAAAAACCTGATGGTCAAATCTATGATTTTATTAGAATATTTCTTTTTGCCAATTCTAATAAACTAGGACAATTTATGGATAAGTACAAAATCGTAATCACAAATATTTATATGGAAGCCACTGATGACAAAAATTACCTGGTACTCTTGAAGATATGTCAATAACCTTGGGAGATGATGCAAACCTGTTCACGTCCTGTCAAATTTGAAGAGAGAACAAAAAATAATTTCGAGAAAAATTCCTTTCAATCATGAGGCATTTAAAAATTTAAATGCATTAGTTTGGATTCTGAAGGATAACAAGAGGACAATGAAAGAAAATACTTTACTGCTTATAATTTGAAACATTTGAAGTAGGAGTTTCGTTTTTTGTTTTTATTTTCTTTTGTAACCATTCTTTTCTTTCTTTATCTAATTTCCTTTACATCTGCAATAACTTACTTGAAGCAAACTCCCAGTGTTCTTTATCAATTTGTTTAATTCAGCTACATGACTGCCATGCTGTAATTCTCCAATGGGGATGAAACCATCACTACTTGCAAGACCTATTGGTTTCTTTGGCACATTCAATGGAGTCAATGATGCTAGTTGTCGCTAAACACAGGATTACAAAGAAAAATATTTTTATGACATAGCTAAATAAAGATTCACTAAAACTAGTGTCAGCAAGGAAAGATAGAAAACCTATAGAGGCCTACATTAGTAACAATGTCCATACGAATGAAAACTTAAAGAGCTGTCTTCTTCAACGTCACAGTCACATGATATGCAGCGTACCTAAAGTTTATGATCACATATACACCACACTTCATTTGGCACTAATAGAACTTGCAACCTTGAAGAACACTAACATCAGGGAAAGAGGGGGCACTTGGCATGAAAGATGTTGAAGGTGGACATGGTTGACTTTAATCTGGTTAGTTAAGTAAGCCCACCGTAGGAGGTCCTATACATTCATACCATAAGCTTACTTTCTTTGGTTTTATTCAGGAATACTTTAATTAATATAAATTCAAGCTTTATATTAAGAATGCTAAATAAAAAATTGTCCTTTTCTAAACAAAATTAAAACCATATCCCCTTTAATTTGTTAGTGTGATAAGAGCAATTATTAATTGTCATTTTTCAATTCCAGTTCAAAATTAAATTCAAATTCGTTATTTATCCAAAAGTAAATTTCAAAATACATCCTACACCAGACATTATAAAAACTCAAAAGGCCAAGAGACATAAAACTAAATAGTACTTGTATCATGGATTCCAACATTTATTACCTTCATTTTTTCTGATCTCAGTCTTACAAGTTCTTGTTTGTTGAAACGCAAAGCCTCTCTCAATGATGTTATCTTTTTTGAAAAAATAAAATAAAAATCACATAACAAATGAATACATCCATTATATTGGGATTGACATTATCCTGAATGATTTTTAGCTTTCATGAAGACCCAATGAAGTTGATATGATCAATCAATAAAGAATAGTAAATATCACTAAATATGTGAAGTTATTTACCTTGTCAAAAATCAAAAACTTTTGACAGTATTGATTAGTTTTCATATCAAGACTTAGAAGTAGATTCTGGCATTATTGTCAATAAACTATTAAAGATTCATTTTGTATCAATATCCCCATTGATATACTAGGTGGTAGGCATTTAGTTTGCATACCAAAAGATCCTAGATTTAATTCTTAGTTGGCCTACTACAATGATTGAGTCCTTGGGAAAGGCTCACATGCATTTTCCTGACTGGAATCTGGGATAGAAATGAGTACTTGGCAACAGGAAGTATCTAAACACGTCAATTTGCCAAAGTAAAGCTCTTACAACAAACACAGATCTCTGTCCGAGAATACAGTAAATCAAAGGATTATAATAAGGAAAAGCTTTTGTAAACACACACATCACTGTCATAAGATTCTTCACTATAGAGCTCAATAAATTAAACTATCATTCAAACCTGTTGGCCAAGAAGAGGGGATTCTTGAGTAGGGGCTCCATTGGATTGTACAGCAGTACCACCACCTTAAAAGAAAAGAAAAAAAAATTAATTGAAAATTTTTATTTCCTAAATTAAAATAAAAGGAGATTAAGATGTTAAAGGTTTGTTATGACCCCTCGAATAAGGGCATGTGCCTCTAATTGTATCTTCCATTCGGAAGAACATAAGAGGATGGTACAAAACAAAATGCAAACTTTAATTCAACAACTACATTGTCAATAATAGAAATAATAATAATAATAAGAAGAAGAATAATAATAATAACAACGATAATAATGACAATAAAAAAGATAGAAATAATAATAATAATAATAATAATAATATCAATACCATTACTACCTTGGCTTGAAGATTGGCGAGACATATTCTGAAGCAAAGTGTTTTTAGATAAGACCCTCAACCGTTCTTTCAATTCTGTCTTCTCTTGTTCTAGACTATCAATATCACTTTGAAGGGCATCATAGGTTTCTTCAAACTCCCTGGGATAAACCAGAAAATTCTTGATGAACGAATTTTCTTTTTCAAAAACGTAAATGAAAGACATAAGGATATTCATATTCATAGTAAGATAAAGTTGCTCCAAAATGATCACAAAGAAATGTGTAATATTCAATACAACAGATTGCATGAGTGAGAAAGTTCAATTTCACACAAAGCTTCAAAATTATCAATAGAAAAAAAGCAACAAACCTGCATTTATTTAATGTCAATTTTAACATAAGAAAATAATCTTGAAATATCATGACATTTTATACAAACCTTTAAGAAAGGAGGGAAGCAAATTCCCAAAGCTATTTCAATTATGGGAAGCAGGTTGAAAAATTGCCAATTTATCTCGAAGAAATCTTTAAGAGGTATCTTAAGCCCTTGCATTATTTAAATGGAGAATAAATAACATGAAAGAAAGAAATAGCACTTTAAAAAAGCATCAATATTTGAAGAAATAATACTTTTCTTTCTTTTTCAGCAACAAGGAACTGTCATCCAGTTTGTGTTGAATCTTTTGAATTTCATTTTCAGCTTCCTTGCTTTTATTTTCTAGCTTCTTTTCCACAAGTCCAATACGAATTTGCTGCTCACTCATTTCCTCTTGCTGATGAAGAAAATTTGGCATTGAAAATTATATTACCAATTTCTTCATTTCTTATTATCAAATTATTATTATTATTATTATTATTATTATTATTATTAATTATTATTATTATTATTATTATCATTCATTATTATCATAATACTATTATTATTATCATTATCATTATTATTATTAACATCATTATTATCATTAATGGTACTTATGTTATTGTGTCTTACTTTCATTCTTAGCTGCTTCTTCATGTCCTTAATTTCCTCCTCTTTCAGGTCAACTTTAGCCTTTACCACTTCCACATCAGCAGCTTGGCTCTTCACTGCTTCAGCTCTGAGTTTAATAGGAGCTGGTTTCTGAATGGATAATACAAAGGGGGCATAAATGCAAAATAAATATACTACTAATTAATCAGTCAAATCACCTACTAATTAATCAGTCAAATCACCAACTTCATTTCTGTGATTATAAGTTTTTAAAAATTACTGATAGAAAAATTAATGCTAACAACTGCTTGATTGGGTCTGAGCCTGACGGAGGCATGCTTTATAGTACACAAATTAGATTAATTGAATGAAAGAGAGAGATTAAGATAATAATGCTTTTTATTTGGTTTCTCCGACATCTCTTACCAATTGGAAAATTATTTTAAAAATGTAGTACCTTTTTCTCATGGGTTCCATCAAAATCATATTCTCCATTTTCCATAGCATTGGCTAATTTCTTCATCGTGCCAACAATGGTGCCAAATGAAAACCTTTAGATCAAGTTTTAAAAATACAAAAATTATGAAATTTTAATGACAGTTATCAACACTGTGTAGTAACTTCACAACCTTTTAATTTGTAATCATGGAATATTGGTAAGTACTGTAAATGGCCATAAACCAAGATTGCTCCACTTAGGAAGTAATGAATTTATGATTCACTTTCTATTGCTAAGAGAGCAAAAAAAAATCTCCTTTCAATATTATGAACATTTGCAAAGATTAATTTTCAATTTTAACTAAATTAGAAATTAACTAAGACCTTCTTTGTATCTAAATCTTTCATTAGTCATTTCCTTCATTGTCAAGACGACTTCTTTACCTCAGACTTTCATAGGCACTTGTCCCTTCCTTTTTAAATAGTTCATTGGAAGCTTTCTGGGAAAATTCTTCCATTGTTTTGGGCATGAGGCCTTCACGATCTGCAAAAGAAAAACTTTGATGAACTGATGAAGGCTAGCTGTTTCAGTGATTATGGGTAAACTTTCTATATACTTAAACTTAATTCAATGATATAGTTTGGTGATTTGATTCTTCATCATAGTAATTTAAAAGACCTCTACTCATACAGACAAATGGAAATATACAAAATAGTTTATTTGCATGACATGTTTTAAAAAGCAAATTTGCTACCTAAAACATTTAAGGAAGGAAATAAATTGACACAATGCATTATTTCTTAGTAGTGATAATTTATACTTTATATTTATATACTATGAATGTACTTGAAAGACAAAAACATACTGGAAATTACAGTGACTATTTTCTAAGAATTTGATTGAAAATATGGAAATCATCTTAAGAGTAAAAATATAATTTAGGAAAGGAAGAGTATTTTCAAGTTCAATGATAAAAACACACATATTGTTGAAAAAAGAAAAAAGATATGTGTAACGATAAATCACACATAAGAAATTAGATGCAAAATCCCTTGCAACATATTTATGTACTATGACAGACATAGGTGTAGACAGAAAAAAATTTGACGTGGAAAGAAGAGGGATTAGCTGTCACTCCTCCATAAATTTTTTGAGATAAAACACATAAAATGCTGTGAAGACTTGGGAATGTAGTTTCATTAACACAAAAATGGACTAAAGGAAACATAAACAAAAGGGAGAAAAAAAATTCAAAGATAAATGAAATATGAATTATGTATAATACATAGGGTGAATTAAGAATAACATATGTATAATAATATATGGGTGAAAGGAATAGCGTAGTTATTTGAATAAAGTAGTAAAACTAGTCTACAGCATACAAAGGAGCATTAAAAATAAATACAGGAATAATGAAAAATAAAATATTCATGATAGAAATATAATATACTGATAAAAAAGCTGATAATATTGTCAACAGTATGCTACGATATGTGACATATTAATTAATATTATCATTATATTACAGTATTCCTGCCACCATAAACATGCCAATTTCAACAGATATCACTTCATACACGAATTGGGTTCATAGGATCAAGAATGATTTGACTGGACAGATTAAAAATGAATATCATTCTCCTACTAAGAAAACAAAAACATTCCAATATTGTTTCACAATAAAAAAGGGAATAAAGCATTAAAACAGAGTCATCCTGTTATGTCTGATTAAAGGGACAAACAAAAATACAAACACTCACAACACACACAAAAAAAAAAAAAAAAAAAAAGGGGGGGGGGACATGTATGATGACAAGATCATTTTTAGACCTATTGTCTACAGTCCTCTCAAAAAGCAGTATTACAACTACAAGCTCCTAGCAACAGAGATTAGTTTGCTCCTTGACATTTAAATATAATCTTTTTAAAAGAAAACTTTATAAGAAGTTCACACAGTCGTGATTTCAAAAAATTCTTTCTTCTCCCTCCTCTGCATGCCAAATAATTGCCTTAGCCTTTGATAGTCAGTAGTCAAAAACATTTATCTGATAATCTTTATAATACAATTTCAAGGAACTCGGGCAGGATGATGTTAATGAGAAATAAGAAAGTGATGGCTTATCAACCAATGCCACTTGTGTGTTGGTTACCCTACCTATGCAAATATGAAGAAGGGTGCAGATTATAAAAAAGTGTTCAGCTTAGTCTTTTAATTAGGTTAATATAATTGAAAAAACATTTTCCCCCTAATAACAATGCCAATTTCTATTTCAATCTCAGTCAGACATTAAGATTAGGTAAGAGGACAAAAAATGTCATTAAATGAAGAACTACTTCATAAAAAGTAAATGTACACCAATAATACCAACAGGTTAAAAATGAATAAACAATATATTATTTCACCTTGGTGAAATAAATCTAAACTGTTTACAATTCATAAATTGAAACAAAAGCAGTTGCAAAAAATTAAAAAACAAACATTAAAATCATATAGATCTTTACAATTACAAGTATGTCACCAGAAATTGGTAAACAAAAATCTTTAAAGGTTAGAACTGCAAAATGGATAAAACATTAAAAAAAATATAAGAAGCTATAAATAATAAATATATACATATCAAATCTTCAAAGAAAGATTATGTTTGATTATTAAAAAAGGTTCTCAATATAAATTGTCTTTTCTCTACCTGTAGTTTTTGAAGCATCATCTGAAATTTCAATCACAAATCTTTGATGAAAACAGATTCCAAACAAAGCATGCAGTTCACACAATTCCTGCCTTCTTGGACAGAATTAGGAACTTTCAACATAAAATTTCAGAGTATATGACCGAAACATTTTCCTATACATCATTAGATGCTTATTTCTAACAGGTAGACAGGTGAAAATAAAGAAGCCTTTTCATTTGGAACTATTAAGAAAAAACAAACCCAAATAAAGACAAAGATTGGCACGTACACACCAACAAACCAAAACTCAAAACACGAATTACTGATTGATATCCATGCACAAAATATCATTATTGTGAGCCAAGCCTTATTTCTAGCTATCACACTCTATTTGTTTCCTTCTTCTTTTTTTTTCTCCTTTATCATAGAAGATTTCATGCCACAGGGGTGCTTATACAGAGAACAAAGCATGTCCAAACTTAAAAACAAAGACTTTTTTCCAAGAAGAGTTGAGGAGATGAAAATGCAGGGAGAGAGAGAGTTAAAAAGTTTTCGAATTGAAAAGAGAAATGCTATGAATAAAAAAACCTAAAAAATTAAATAACTTGAGTCCTATAAATGTTCTAGAAAATAAAGTGTCTTTTAATTCCAAAAATACTGTGATATCATTTATTTCCTATCACTGAAGTAATGATTTAGTGATTGTTGAAATAAAAAAGAATTCTCCAAAAAGCAGTGATATTTGTGTGTGATAATAGCAAACAGTGAGATGAAAGACAGGACAATGAGAATGGTAATAACAACCCCTGATAATTGACTTAACTTGACATATACCCTTTTCATATGTCATTCAACCCGTATATTGTACATCTATAGATATATCTGTATCTAATGTAAAATCATATAAAACAGGATAGACCCTGAGTATTGTATGATGCATGAAACCCTGAGCTAAGCAAAGAAATTCTAGATCAACATAAACATCATGCCAGGGCTTCAGAAGCATTCTAAACTGAAGCAGCTCTGTAGAATAAAAAAACAAAAAACCATGGAGTTGCCAATGAGTAAAGAAACAAGCAAGAAAATTACCAATAAGCTTATCCAACTCGAACAGTTTTCCACCTTTGTAAAAGAAAGAAAAGCATCTAACAAACAAAGAAAAAAAAAAAAAGAGCTTGATATCTCTCTTCCTTCCCCACCTCCAATAATAATAATAAACCCATTTCATATTAAAATGTACCTATAAAAATTTAGAAGAAAAAAAAGTATGTTGCATTTAAAGAAAACCTGATACCATTAACATGATGACACACGTTTTAAGGCAAGAAGTAAAAATTTAGTGAAAGAAAACTATTGCAGGTAGAATTTACATATTAAAAACTAGGTCTGCTTATATATTATTTTCAAAAAAGAACAGAACATCAGTTAAACTGGACTTCTCAGAGACTACATGGATTCTTTCATCTATAAGTTTGTTTACATTGACTTCACACTGTAATCAACAAAGGACACAAAAATTTATCTTTTTCTATAAAAAAAAAAAAAAGAAAAAAAAAGAGTGACAATACAATGGATACTGACTGCTATAAAACACTTCTTTTTTATAAGTTGACAACATTCAACAATATATTACAGCAAATAACGATTGACGCAGCAGCACTGAAATAAAAGAGCCACAAAGATGTTCTCTGTTGAAATTTTGCCAACGTTTGGCTTTTCTCATTAAAAACAACCCAATATATTCAACAAAGTTACCTGTCATTACGGAGGCTTGCTGAGTAGCTCCAACAGAGACTGCCTTCAGAACGGTGGCAACCAGAACAATCTGACCACAACAGTCACTAAGGAGATCCTGGATCTGAAGTTAGAAGAACACCTCATTTTGTAAAAAAAAAATTCTTCAATATCTATAATTAGTATAATCTATAAAATAAGGTGTTGATATAAATTTAGTGTTGATGATTCAATCCCTTACAATTGAAAAAATACATTAGATCCCTATATACAATTTACAAGAATGACAAAGTTTCTTTCCTGAATTCTTCATTGGAAGTAGTCATTGGACTAATTATTTTCGGGTTTTTCAATAACCGATAATCTTTAAATATGGAAACATGATTGTTCATCACATTGAAAATGTAATGATTATCACTATGCTTTAATGAAACACGATAACAATTTATGAACAATGTAAGAAATAGAAATAATGTGAATAAAATAAGAACATTTCTGTTCATTAAGCATAAAAGAAGTTAACCACAACTTACATCTTTGCCAAACTTCAAAGGCGTGGTAGCGGCTGATCCCTCTTGGGGTAACCTCCTCTTAATCTATTGAATGAAAATTATTATTTTGTATAATTCAAACGAGTAATGAAGCAGTATTTTTCAAAGAAAATTTTCCACAAAAATTTGCTCAAATGAAAGTAACAAATTATATGCAGTTTTATGATTATCAACAGTCATAAAGTTTTTATCTTTTTTTAAAATATCCTAAATACTGCGAAGTATCATTTCAAACCTTAATTTTGACCTCCACTAAAGGATTCAGCTCATTACGAAGAATTAAATTTATCCTATTTAAAACTATTATTGAGAAATGAAGTGCAAACCACCCGAAGTTTAAATGGATATGAAAGCAAAGAAATAATTTCTTTTCTTATGCTTATGATTTGTGGATGAGTCAATTTAAAATGTGTATTCTTAACATTCTTGAAATAGTAAGCTGCAAAAGATATACAAGATATAAACTTCATCAAAAAGAAACAAAAGTATTATAGACAGAGCTCACACAAGACACTCTGAAACAAATCTAAAGACATAGCAGTATTAAAAAATGACATAGAAATAAGAGAAAGCCATGAAAGTTTCTTCATTCTCAAAGTGTGGCTGGCAACAAGTAATTCTAAACGACATAAAATGATCTTGCCTTCTGATTTTAATAAAATATTCATTTTGTTCATCATACCTTTCTTGCACATTGTCTTGAATCATTGTTGAAGGATTCCAGGTCTTTGAGCAAAATGGAAAATTCACTTTGTTCTTGTCCAGGCTGGAGAAAATATATACAACATATGGTCATAAAAGTAAGACACATTTTGTGAAGAAACAAATGCATAAAGTAAGATGAAAGAGATCATTCCAAGTTGAAAACTTACCAGTAAAAGAAACTTCAACCTCGTAATTTCTGTGGAGATGGCATCACAGGCACTAAGCACTATACGAACAGCATTGCTCATCAGGTGAGTGCAGTCAATGCGTTCATGTATTAAATGAACAGTATAAAGTTGCTGCAAAAATAAAACAAGAGTGTATAACAAAACTCTGTAAAAAATATTGCTAAATAAAAATTCATCAGCAAACTATGAGAGAAAACCTCTCTTTTTTATAGTCTACCGCTATTAATTGACAGAATCTGTCGCAGCAAAAAATATTGAATTAGACTATTTGCTTATTTATCATCATGATCTTGATCTTGATGGATAATCTGCAAAAGGCTTAACAGCCCATCAAAGCAGATGTCGGGATGCACTTCTTTCCTCTAAAAATCAAACTGACAGAATCCAACATTAACCAGTATCCTCACTAGAGGATCAAACCAACAGGAGCTGCCATGCCAAAGAGTTCCTCCTTGCTTTACTTCACAATTAAATACTAATACTATAAATTCAGTTATGACAATAGAGAAACAATTGCTGATCTGATTTTTACAGCAATTTTCACATCTTTTCTCCCCTCGAGATATCACACATGTCTGTTAAATGAAAATCGTAGTCTGAAGTTCACTGCCAGACTCCATCTCGTTTATTGGATTCTAACGTTTGACAACAATACATGGCCATGTGCTTTCTAGGATGTCATTATCAGCCTTGGCACTGCACAGTGGGAAGAAGGAAGGGAGGTCAATACTGCATACAGCCTGGTCTCTCTAATCCAAACACCTCCATTCCTGGCAATTTGTTCGGATTACAGAATTTTTCGGATTAGGGAATTGCAGACCAAATGGCAATGTGCATTTGTAAATTGCATAATCACTCGAGAGAGGGCCTCAGAACGTATGATTATATAAATCGGGTGCAGTTGAAGTGGGTGGGTGGAGTCATATCGAGTGGTGACTGACAACTTTTACTCATCTCATACGTCAATATGTCCAGCTGATAATGGGTAAATATATTAATTCATTCACAAGTTTAAACTATCACCCGTCACTAGAGAATGACACGACACGTGCACCTGCATCCCAGACAAAGGACAGACGAAGGCTTGTCTGGTGCCCCGTCTCGTTATCACACAGAGATATGAAAAAAGTTCGTCTGGTAGGCCCTACTCCATCTCAATTCTTGAAAGAGCCTTGGCGCGTAAAAAGTGAACAGACGTGAACATGTGTGATAGTGTTACTGTCGCAGAAAGTGCGAAAAGCGGTAAGTTTGTCATTAGAAATGACCAGATAACCAGACAAATGGAAATCAGATTTATCAATGAAGATAAGTCTGGTCAGTTGCTTTTGATGTGGAGAAAATGTTCGGATTAGAGAAGCGAAGGTAGCGATTCGTCCTAAAAAATTGGTGTTCGGATCCGGAATAGCGTACTAAGAAATAGTAAGAACATAATCCGTTCTCAGAAAATCGTTCGGATTACAGAGGGATTCAGATCACAGAAGTACAG
Organism: Aegires albopunctatus; assembly: GCA_032466395.1. Lineage (NCBI taxonomy): Eukaryota > Metazoa > Mollusca > Gastropoda > Nudibranchia > Aegiretidae > Aegires > Aegires albopunctatus. The sequence continues at coordinate 3,669 of JASKDV010067372.1, read as the reverse complement.
ATTAGAGAAACCATACTGTAGGTGGAGAGTGAGTATAGGGGTGCTTTACAGTGTTGGTTTCCTACCTATTACGGTTATTGGCCATGTAGGTTTAAAACTGACCTTGCATGGTGTTTTACTCCAGTAAACCTAGAGCTAAGCATCGATTAACTAACGGTATATTTACCGTAGAATGCTAAATTATTGCCAAAAACATGAGTGTCAGAGACGGAAAAAACAAATTATCGAATATCTTATAGAGAATAAAGAAAGCTTTATTTTGTTCCCAGCATAAGTGTCACTCAGTTTGGACTAACAGCCAGTTAAACGATGATGGACTGTCTGTAACTAAATCTGTTGAAACTAATTGAAAAACCTTAATTAATCTCTCTTCAATTTAAAATTGAACACATTAATGACAATATCATTTCCTCACAAAGGTAAATCACATTAGAAATGAATGATGACCTTACTTGGAAAAAGCCAATTGATCTTTCTAGTAAGTCAACTGAAACGGTCTCATCAAGCTGCAAAAGGGAAAGAAATTTTGGATTAAAATTCACTGCAGCATTCAATAAGCTGAGTTAAAGGATACTGAAGTACAAATTGCAGGTATCACATGTAAATTGATTAATCTATCTAAAATTTAAAAAATGTAAATTTTCTTTGGAGTCATAAGATACCTATCATGAACTATTGATATGTATCGTTTTGTGAAATAACTTGATATTAAGAGTAACATAAATCTAATAAAATTTTAAACTTTTTAAGTGCAAAAACACAGCTTAATGTTGAGGCATCAAATTATATACCTGATCCTTGCGTAGAAGTTCAATAAAGAAATCAACAGACTTCTCATGTGCTGACATTTCAGGCAAAAGAGTTCCTACTTTGGTGAACAGATCTGCACTGCAGCTATCCAGAGCACTGTAACAAAGAACCAAAATATGGATTGCATGCTAACAGAAACAATATGGCATTGAAGTCAAGAGGTAGACATTTAGGTTGGTGAAGGAAAGGTCATAAGTTCGAATCCCAATAGGGTGCAATGTTGAGTCCTCGGAAAAGGCTTTTTACGTGAATTTTCCTCTCTGTATTCAGATGAGGATTGTGGATAGGATGAAGGATTAGAAAAGTAGGTGTAGCCTTTGGCAGACTTAAGAACATCAGTCTCAAAACAAAACTTGATCCATACCAAGCTTTAGTATTCTCCATTTTAGTGTACGGCAACAAAACATGGACAATTTACACAACAAATACTAAAACGCTAAAAAAAGCTTTGCTCATAAGATGCTTATGGCAGATAAATTGAGTGACATATAAAGATAGAGTAACAAATATAGAAATAGTCAAAATAATTGAGCAAAAAATATCAAAGAGCTTATTTAAGAAATGTGTTTGCCATGGTTTGGTCATGTAAGAAGAATGGAGGAAAATAGGTTTCCAATACAAGTACTAGAATGGGAACCAAAACACAAAAGAGGGAAAGTCTATTGAGTCCATTTAGTGGCAATGAGCTTTATGAGAAAGTTCTTGATATTTAGAATTTGGAAGATTTGAATAAAGAATCAACAGCTGGCCTCGTTTTTGAATATCTAACATTCTGCCCCAGTGTACCTTTAAAAACTTACTGAACCGAAAAAATCTCACTAGGCAAGTATTTTCCACCTTAAAGTAACTTGAACAAAACTAACATTACAGGGAAGAATTATTGATGTAAAAAAGTCTCTGTGTCTGCATTGAGCAGAGCAATACCATAAATCCATCTTTATCTTACAACCAAAGAGGAACAAGATTGCATTCAAAACAATACTAATACAGTAGTACACGGCTATAGCAGGACTTTTGGTTCCAGAAGAAAAATCCCGCTGTAGGCGAGTTCCCGCTATAGGCATGCAAAGGGGAATTATCGGAAAACAATTCTAAACCCACATGAATATTTCAATTCTTCATGTCCTGTGGTCTGATCTGAACTGTCCTTTACTGATAGCTGACATAATGGCTTCCATGTCTCTCAAAAAAAGTATAAAGAGTTCCAGAGAGAATGTCATGATCCCTGCATATTTGTGCCATAGAATTTACTTTCTTATCAACTTCGTTGATTATCTCGACCTTTAATTCGAATGGAAGCCATCTTTTCCTTGGTCTTGTTGCTTGTGCTGTTTAGGCCTGAATACGTAGGCCTATCGTACCGGCACTGTAGAACTGGTGAAGTGGAGGAGTGCACATCAATGATCGCAAAGAATCGGGAACCGGAATCACACACTACACACTCTCCTCTTTTTATTTTATTTTTTTTTTTTTTGGCTAGGCTAGGCCTATGACACATCACTTTTGGAGTTGGGGTGGCTCGCGTAGCCTATAACGTTTCTCCGCACCATCTCTCTCTCTCTCTCTCTGCCGCCTGCTTCACCTCACTCATCAATGTACTGGCCAATCACAACGCTGCACCGCTGACTGCTGTTTGGAGCCCGCCTACGGCACCCACTCCAACGCCATTCCCCCAAGTACCGTAAACTAGGCCTAGAGCTCGCTCGATCTCTCCCGTTGTATCTGAGTTATGGCCTTTCCTTGCCCCGCTGTATCCAATCACAGGTCACATAGTAAAAAAAATAAAAATAAAGGGGACACTGGTAAGGTTTCGCTGCAGGGATGGTCCCACTGTAGCGGGTGCCGCTTTAGTCGTGTACTACTGTATTACTGTTAATCTGTCATCGTCGTAGTATTCCGCGGGCGAAAAATGGATTATTCGCGCCGCGAAATATCACCCGCGGTGCGGCCGTGGAAATTTGATAATTAGCAGCATTTTGCAGCATTATTATGCTTTCAGACGTAGAATTGCGAAAAAAAAATTAAACTGAACCGAGCTGACGAAGTTAGAGTGATCTCCCTCTCACCGGAAGCTGGTAATGGAGGTTTCCACAATTGAAGAGCTGTCATGTGATAGTTGTTTGTTTGACCATTGTTTCCTTTGTATCCATTAAAAGAAAGACCAGTTTGTAAAGGTTAAAAATGAGGTGATGCGCGGCCGTAGGGTGACATAAATGGTTATAAGACTAAAGAAAACTGTATGCACATTATATTAATTATTATTATGCATGTGGTTTGTGTACTGATAAGCATTAAATCTATCTTTACAGCGTTAGGGTTGAAGTTAGGGTTCGGGTTAGGCTTAGAGATGGGGTAATGGTTAGAGCTGTGGTTAGAGTTGGGGTAGGGCTAGGTGTTCGTATGAGACTATACCTGTACTATATTGTACGTGATATAATGTGCAAAAAGTGTTTGTATGTGTGTGGGAGAGAAAGAGAGATGGAACGTGGGGTAGGATGGAGAAAGAGAGAGTGAGAGAGAGAGAGAGAGAGAGAGAGAGAGAGAGAGAGAGAGAGAGAGAGAGAGAGAAACCGAGAGAGACAGAGAGAGTGAGTGTGTGTGAGTGTGAGTGTGTGTGTGAGAGAGAGAGAGAGATAGAAAGAGAGAGAGAGAGAGAGGGAGAGAGAGAGATTGAGACAGAAAGAGAGGCCGAGACCAAGAGGGAGACTGAGACCGATAAGAGGCTGAGACTGAAAGAGAGAGAGAGAGAGAAAGAGACCGAGACCGAATCAGAGAGAGGGACGAGACAGAGAGAGAGAGAGAGAGAGAGAGAGAGAGAGAGAGAGAGAGAGAGAGAGAGAGAGAGAGAGACAGAGAGAG